>BQNB010014419.1:0-75159 GCA_026074375.1 Tanacetum coccineum
ACATGTAAAGTAATTAAATGCTGAGGGTGTCCAGGTGGGGACATTCGGTCTAGCCACACGTAAAGTAATTCAATGCGGAGGGTGTCCAGGTATGGACATCCGGTGTAAGCACATGACCCTCATTTATGTTAGCGCATCATTTTCATGAGTTTAGAGTAATCGTAATCATTGTTTTATACACACATAGATATTTACTGTGCGTTAAATAAAATGGCAATTCATAATTTGGTTAGTGGTGGTCTATCTATACATACGTTTTTGTGACTATTTGGGGATTTAAATGGTCATACACACGTTGGAAACCTTTGGTTTAATATTTATATTTAAACAAACCTATGAACTCACCAACTTTAATGTTGACACTTTAAGCATGTTTTTCTAAGGTGAATTAGAGGCGTGGCCTACTTGATGTGCACTGGAGTCTAAAATTTGACAAGATTTCATTTATGGATTTCTGCTTGCATATAAATAATCAAATCTCGTTGTGTAGCTTTTAAGCTTTTCATTGTGATGCAATTATGGGGCAAATGTTATATCAATTTCAAGGAAGTCAATGAGATTACTTTTCAAACGACACATTTAGAGGTCGTTCTCTTGTATCTAGCGCTGTGTATTATGAAGTAACGCCCCCGGACATATTTCCGCTGCGACACATTTTTGGGGGTGTTACAGATTGGTATCAGAGCACTGGTTATAGAGAACTAGGTTGCATATTTTACCCTAGACTATAACCGTTTTCACAAGCATTGCATCACATCAAACATTTTCAAAGTGCATACACACTACTTGCTTACCTGCTTAGGTTACTTGTTACATTAAGTGCTTACATGACATACATATATATAATATATATGCTTGCATTTCTTTTGCGTATATCGTACGTTTATTTATATAAGAGTTAATTATATAAATACTAGAACATTTCTTAAGACATTGTGAGTTGCACAATGGTCTCATTTATACCTCAGACATTGTAAGTTACACAATGGTCTCATTTTACATCTTAGACATTATGAGTTGCACAATGGTCTCACTTCGTCCTCAGACATTGTAATATGAACAATGGTCTCTAAAAGAAATATTTTTTAGGAATTTATACAATATCGTATTACACGAAAACCGTCATAATTTTTGTTTACATGGAATTATGTATGAATCTAAGTATTACAAGTCTTGTATGGGCGGGACTTGTAATATAAGGATTGATATGATAATTGCTATATTAACAAAACCCGTCATAGTTCTGTTTACATGGGATTATGTATGAATCTAGGTATTATAAGTCTTGTATGGGCATGACTTGTAATAGGAGGATTGATACGATAATTGCTATGTTGACTCGTTCATAAGGACCTTTATCGTATTTACTCTAACCGAGTACTCATTAACTATCTTGAACTCTATGTCGATCTCCCCTGATAGTTTTACTCCCCGTCTCCGAAGACGTGTTTTAAACACTTGTCCCATACTCATTAGAAGCACATGCATCGTCATGTCATCCACCACCTTGAAGGTTATGAAATTATTAGGTAGGATAATTTATAATCTCTTTATTTGAATGGATTAGGACGCCTCTGCATTTAAATAAATAAATTATAAATCACCGAATCATAAGTTTATCAATTCATTATTTACATAAATTAGGACGCTTCTTTATGCAAATAATGAATTATAAACGAGTGGGCTTAATGGTATCCGATATGAAACGAGTATAAACTCGAACCCGATAATCATTGGAATCCGTTAAAAAGGGTATAGAAACACAATCGTGTCTTACCACTCAGCAGAATCTTAAGGCCTCACTTAAGCTACCTTATCTCATTCTTAAGTTATTACTTTTG
This sequence comes from Tanacetum coccineum, assembly GCA_026074375.1. NCBI lineage: Eukaryota > Viridiplantae > Streptophyta > Magnoliopsida > Asterales > Asteraceae > Tanacetum > Tanacetum coccineum. Next base: position 1,842 of record BQNB010014419.1, read on the forward strand.
CCGTTACATGCTTTGACTCCTAGACCATACCTTGGCCCATGCTTACATCTATACATAAGTGTATAACACTTACATGTTTACAACACTTAGCAAAAAGCAAAATCACCTCCTTTTCCTCTCTATATGCTTCGGCAATTAGCAAGCACCATACACAATCCATACAAAATTTTCTACAATCCATACACTTCTATATACATCTATTCTAAGGTATACTAAGGCATTTGCAAGCATTGAATCACCATTTCCAAGTATTTCTCAAGTAAAAGAAAGTTAGGGTTTAGTTAAGGAAAGCTAAGGGTTTATTAGTGCAAGCTTGGTTTTTGTGGCTAAACAAGGGTTTAGTACTTGTACATCACCATCCTCATTCATCATAAGGTCCATTTAAACTCTTTATGTTTTTATAATTATCATTTTTAATGCACATGATTATTGTATTTAGCTTAAATCACCATTTAGGTTTTATACATAAAAATGAAAGTTTATACTTGAAATGATCATTTTACACACTTATGTACATGTAGTGTTATTACTTACATCATGTTAAAAAGGATGAGAAAATATTGTATCAAGTTATTTTAGTGTAAAAATGATCTTGGATTAATTAGGGTTTTTAATAGTTTCATAATATGTTTCAACTTAAAGAAATACCTAAGACATGTTAATATTGATTATGGACTTTTAATCATGCTAATAGAACACTAAAATAAAGTCATATGGAAAGAAATATACTTGTACACACTTGGTTATGTGTAAAAATGATTATTGACAAAACTAGTAAAATAAGTTACTTAAGTAAAGATTATGATATTAAGTATTATCATGGATTTGTTAACCTTGGTAACTAGAACATATGAGGACTACTATGGACAATGGACATTCAATATATGTATGATTTATAATATATATGATATATGAGACTTGGGATAAAATACAAAAGTAGTAAAGTATAAAGAAAAGGTTACAATGGAGTCAACAAGCTTAAGCAAACATTCTGTCCAAAAGTCGAAATTTTACATATCTATTTTATATTTTTATAAGATAATACATTTCACGACGATTCCGAAAAAGTAAGAAACTTGTTAAACGGATTAATAACGAAAAAGTTACGTTAAAAACGAGTTATACGCTAATAAACGAAGTGTAAGTAATTTTTATAAAAACATTTTTATAAAAATTTTAAACAGCAAGGGTTGATATTTTTAACAAATAATACATATTTTTAGGATTCCAAAATGATAAGAATCGTAATTTTTTAATTAATAACGAACGAGTTATGAATTTCGCAAGTTTACGACAATTAATACTTTTATAAAACTATTTTTATAAAAGTTATTTTCATGACAGAAAGTATATTTTTGTAAAAACTCACTAAAATATAGAACTTTCAATACGAGAACGTTCCTCGAAAGAATCATTAAAAACGGAGCTATAACGAATAAAATACGACATTTACGGGTTTCACGACGACAAATACGAATTTTGTAAAAACTATGTCTGTCATGAACAGTAAAAGTTACTGTTCATCAGGGGGTAAAATTTATAAAAATGTCAAATATCGATAACCGCGTCTTAATACGAAAAGTATGGACATTAGAATACGCCCGAGGGGGTGCGGAAAATAAAAATTTTTGGGGTTTTATTTAAATAAAATTAAACGCTGAAAGTTAATTTTTTAAATTTTATAGTTTTTAAGAATTTTTTTTTTTTTTAAAAATTTATTTTTTAGATTTTTTTAAAATATAAAATATTTTTTTTTTTTCAGGGCCAGTTTTACTAAACAGAAATTATAAAACGTTTTAAATTGTTAATCAACAATTTTACAAAACCATTGTTGGTGTGATTGAGCTTTTAGAATTTTTTGTAGGTTGTCAATAAGGTAATATATTACTAGGGAGTTTCATAATGAGGCCTCTTCGGATGGCGTATCGACGAGTTGTTGGATTTACGATTTAAAGTGTCCTAACTCCTCGTACGTCATGTCATGACCTCTTTAATTATGATTTTTATGGGGGGGGCTACCCGAACGATAGTAGATGTTGCATCTAATTAGATTATATTCATGTTGCTTAGATATAATTCTTGGTATTTATTACGACCTTTTCGATATGTTATTAATTTAGGGTTGCCTTCGGATTTCCTTCGTGACGCATTTTTCTATTGTGTTATACTTGTTGATTTCCAATTCACTCTAGGTGAGGTTTTCATTAGCCCTATTTTACTTGTTTTAAAATGTTTTGGGGGAGGAAATACATGCTCGTTTACAAACTTGTATATTTACTACAATACAATTCCTTTCAATTACTTTGTGATGTTCATTAGTCTCGCACTTCAATCTTTTTATTGGTTTATAAACACGCGAGGGGAATCATGCTAGTTTTACAAAGTTGAACTTATGATTTTACTACGGTAATGCGTACTTGATTATTTTTTACTAAAGCTTGATTCTGTTTACTACATGATTTGAGGATCGTGAATACTTATATTTGAAACCTGTGAATTATTAGACTTGATTGTGTTACTATCGGTCACAACGTGTTTTTCAAAGTGTATGCTATCCAGATTATGCCTGATTATTAATGCCTAAGTTACCTTATTGCCGTGAAGTCCTATTATCATGAACCGTTATTGCTATTATGTGAGCGCTGGTGTTAATGGATAGATCTATCGGACTAAACTATCCCAAACCCCTACTTGGGTCACTGGGTTTGATCGGGTGCATTTAACATTAGAGATGTTAGTGGTGTTGGCAAGCATTCCGTATATTTGATTGGGGTAAAAATCTAGTTAAGGCTTCGGTGTCATGAGCTTAGTGCAATAATATATATTTAGACTTGGTGAATGTGTTTCCCTTGTCTACATTACTTGTTTTGGACTTCGGAATATGTACTTAGTCCACATCACTTCGCTCATGTGGTCCACTTGTTAATTATCTCTTGATTTAATGTATCCACTAATTGGATTCGGATTTGATTTCAGAAATACACTTTTAAATGTCTGTGTAACAGATACTTTTCTTCTGAATATTTCTTAAATTATTTTTCAATACCACCCATTTTACATTTAAATCATATGAATTCTCCACATTATTGTTTCGTTTTAGCAGTATTTTCAAGTTACTATTTTGCTAGTGGAGCATGGGACGCATTCGAGCTCGCGCGGATTCGCGCGGAGTATATATATTTTTAGAAGGCTTAATAAATTGAGTACTATTTGACAAACGTTTTGAATTTGTTTTCTAATACATTATAATGAAACCTGTTGACAACTTCTGATTTTTTTTAAATAGCATAGTGACTTTAGTTATAAGTTCTCATTTTTAAGGTCGTTTTCCGTGACTTGTGTTTTGTGCCCTGAAGTAGCACCCCAATGTTACCATTCCGCTGCGTTATCTTGATTTTTGGGGGTGTTACACAAGTCTTGTATGGGCGGGACTTGTAATAGGAGGATTGATATGATAATTGCTATGTTGACTCGTTCATAGAGACTTTTACCTTATTTACTCTAACCAAGTACTCATTAACTAGTTGGAACACTATGTTGATATTCCCTGATAGTTTTACTCCCCGTCTCTGAAGACGAGTTTTGAACACTCGTCCCATACTCATTAGAAGCACATGCATCGTCATGTCATCCACCACCTTGAAGGTTATGTGAGTACGCGTATTGCATCGGAAATTATTAAGTAGGATGATTTATAATCTCTTTATCTGAAAGGATTAGGACGCCTCTTCATTTAAATAAATAAATTGTAAATCACCGAACTATAAGTTTATCAATTCATTATTTACATAAATTGGGACACTTCTTTATGCAGATAATGAATTATAAATGAGTGGGCTTAATGGTATCCGATATGAAACGAGTATGAAATCGAACCCGAAAATCACCGGAATCCGTTGAAAGGGTCTAGAAACACAATCGTGTCTCACCACTCAACAGAATCTTAAGGCCTCATTTGGAACTACCTTACCTCATTCTTAAGTTATTACTTATGCCGTTACAAATCCTTACAATCATGATCTGTTTGTGGAGCTAACAGACTTGTTACACTCTTAAGCTAATGGACTTGGTTCAACCTCGAACTAACAGACTGAGTACAATATTCCACCACCTATAGCATAAGCTCTCCCGCGAGCTCCTCCCAATTGTTGACCTTTATTCTGGGGATATAGCTTGTACAACTTTATCCAATAGGTAATGCAACCCCCTTAAACCAAATGAACACCTATCGACGAAACATCTAGTCGAACTATTCATTTCAGGCCACTAGTACGAAGACTTAGGTCGCGATACATCCTAGTACTGCCAAGTAAGTTGAATACTTACATCCATAAGCCTTGTTTGATGTAAATCATCAAAAATTACAGATAGCAGAAACTAGACACTGCCCGTTAACAGTTAAAACTTTACACAGACATACTCACGCGACTACACTTTTCCCTTCGACGCTTTCACTATTAAGAGACTTTCCTTATAACGCGTGTATATCAGTCATAAGACCTGTAATGATATTTTTTTTGAGATACCCATTTTGAGGGATTAAATATCCTGGCCAAACCTAGCCAAAAATTTTGGTATATTAAGAAGCGTCGAAACTACGAATTTTGCTGAATAAAATTATCAGCGTCTTGTTTAGAACTGGTTTATTAAATCTTAAATCTTTTCTTGGTCACACAATCGGTTAACACAAATTAAATCTCGGGACGAGATTCCTTTAAGGGGTAGGTACTGTAACAACCGGCAAATTTTGGAATTTTAAATGACTATTTTACCCTTTGACTTTTCGGGTCCGACTTGACTTTTTGACTTTTGATCTTTTATTGTCACATAAAAACGATTACCGCGTAACCGGTAATTTTTCGGAACATATTTAAATAATAAATCATATTTATTATTACATATCTTTCATGTGCAAATTTATTTCTAACTTATTTGACTTGAAAACAAGAAGATATATGTTATTCCTAAGTTGACTTATCAAAAAGACCCGCTAAATCACGTTTTCACGACTCGGACTCTAAAGCAATTTGATGTAAAACGACATTCCGGACAACTTTTTAGTTTTGCCTGATACCCAAAAACAAGCATAAAATGACCGAAATACCCTCGCAAAATTTTAGAAACGAAAACAACGCGTACCGATACAAAAATAATTAAATTTATGTTTAATTATCACAATTTATTTAAATAAAAATAATTAACAAATTATTTGTCATTTTATACAAAAACGTTTGTTTTAAACGCGAATGTTAAAGTTAAAGTTTAGTTTTCGGTCAAAGTTTAATCGTGGTACCTATAATTAACAAAAACAATTTAAATAAACTTTATAAAATATTTTTGGAGATAATAGTCAAGTAAATACTCATTTTGAAGGAAAAAATATTTGGAAAACAATGACGCAAGTTTCGTGTTTTGAATCATCCGTTAACCAGCCTAAACGAGTCCCGAACCATTATTTTATAAAAGTTATACTTTCAGTCCCTGTAATATTTACACCATTAGCCCCTCAAGTATTATACACTAGCTATATTTTTTTCATACTTTGAATATATATGAGAAAACCATTTAGGTTAACTCATTTTAACCTAGCCTCCCTCATTCTCCTCTCTTTTTTCCGGCCAAATATCCGGCGCCGCTTCCGGCCACTTCCGACCACACCAGCCACCACTCCACGCCACTCTCCTCCTCCGTGGCTACAACATCATCACCACCAAGAACCACCACGCCGACAACAACACCAACATCACCACCACGTCACCACATCACCACCACCGATCCATCCCCACCCCACGCGACACCACCACCACCACGACACCAACCTCATCGACACCATCCACCCATCGACACCATCACCATCACGTCTGTCACACACCGCCGTCACCTCCACAACAACCACACCCTCCTCACCACCATCTCCACCCCGCCACGATCGCTGTACAACCACCCACAAGGGTGCGTTTGGGTTGCAGCCACCACCATAGGGTGTGTTTGGGTCTGAGTTCGGCACCAAAGGGTGCGTTTGGATCTGGGTTTAGCACCACGGGTGCGTTTGGTTGTTATAAACACCACCAAGGGTGCGTTGGGTTTGACAGAAACAACACCAAGGGGTGCGTTGGGTTTATGGTAGCACCACGGGTGCGTTTGGTTGTTATTATCAGCACATAGGGTGCGTTTGGTTGTTATTATCAGAACATAGGGTGCGTTTGGTTTTAAAGACAGCAGTTAGGGTGCGTTTGGTTTAGCAGAATAACCAAAAGGGTGCGTTTGGGGTTAACAGAAAAACCATAGGGTGCGTTTGGGGTTAACAGAAAAACCATAGGGTGCGTTTGGTTTGACAGTTACAACATAAGGGGTGCATTTGGTTTATAAAAATCAACTAATAAAAAGTATTACATGATTTGGTAAATTATAAAACGGATCTAATGGTTGTTTAAATGGTTAAATAAAAGTGTTACTTATTTATTTTTGGTTTTGCGTTTTACAACTTAATAGGGGTGTTTGGTTCGCTGTACAACAGCCCGTAAGGGTGTGTTTGGTACAGCAGCCGGTGTGCTTGGTTTTGCTTATTTTTGATATTTTTAGTCTCGTCTAGATATATATTGATTTAAGCGGGTATTTGCAACATGAATGGATTGATTATAAGTGAAAAACATTGAGTTTTGTAAAAATGGAAAACGTCTTATAAACGAAAAGGTCATGACAAAATTTATATAAATATCTATACTTAGTAATGTTTCACTAAAACTTCTATTATTTTAGAAATTCGGTAAAAGGACAAGGTTATATAGTTTTAAGATTATTAATTTGTTATTATACAATAAACCGACAACAAACGAAAATTTTAATTTTACAAATGAGACAACAATTTTAGCTACGACCCGTCAATAAGACGAAAGATTAATTTATAAAATATTATTTTATAAATTCCCGACTAGAAGGTAAAAATCATAACTTTTGTAAAAGCTTTACAAACATCGTTTGTTTAATTCATAACTTTAAGACGTGTGCCTACTTTTATGCAGGGACTTTTTATTAATTAAATTGGTGTCAAAATACTTTGTTTCAATTATTTTCTCACGTTCTTTATATAATACTTGCAAAGTATTATATACCTCGATTATTCCTTTGGATTGTTTGTCTTTGTTATATAATTCACGGTATGAGTTATATAACTGTTTATTTTTCATATGTAATATATACGGAATATATTACATACTTTGCGTTACTTTTCGATTTATTTTATTTAACCAACCACCAAACTATTACAACTTGGAAATCTAAATCTTTATCAACGTGTCGCGTTGACATAACCATTCAACGGGAAACCCAAATACATTATCCTAGGCTAGTGGGTCATAGCCGTTAAGATAAGCCGTAACTTCTTGGTCGAGCCGTTCCGGTTTCCGTTCGCGTTATGCTTAATATGTGCATTTCTACCAATCGTTCCACATCATCGAGGTGAGTTTATAGCCCCATGTTTTACTTGTTTTACATATATTTTTGGGGTGAGAACATGCTTGTTTACAAATTCATTTACATGATTGATTGCAAACTTGTTACATGTTCATTTACAAATCGATTTACATACTCATTTACATAGTTCACTATGAGATACATTACTTGACTTCATTTTTGGTCACAAATACATACTTTACTTTTGAAATGACTACGGATTAGCTTAAGCAGATTGAACTGATAACTATAAGTAAATGCCGGGTTTTCTTAGAGGGGACACCTGCGAGGGGTACATATACATTACTGCCCGAGTGTTCTTGGAGGGGACACCTACTATGGGTACATATTTATTAATGCCCAGGTGTTCTTGGAGGGGACACCTGCGATGGGTACATATGGTTTTCATTACTGCCCGGGTGTTCTTGGAGGGGACACCTACGATGGGTACATTGTGCATCAATCGTAATCACTTATTGGGCAATACATACTTGAAATATTTCGTGATAGTTTTAAATTATCATGCATACTTTGAACAATTGCGGTCCAACTTTCATACGTTCAATTTGGTGACTATTATAAGGATTGAAATGGTCATGCATACTTTATAAATCTTTTGATTTCGACAATTACATTTATACTTACAAAAATCTATGAACTCACCAACTTTATGTTGACACTTTTAAGCATGTTTTTCTAAGGTGAATTAGATGATTGGCTTACTTGATGTGCATTGGAGTCTAAATTGACAAGATTTCATTCATGGATTTCTATTTACATACAAATGATCAAATCTCGTTGTATTGCTTTCAAGTTTTTCATTGTGATGCAATTATGGGACAAATGTTATATCAATTTTAAGAAAATCAACGAGATTACTTTCCAAACGACATATTTAGAGGTCGTTCTCTTGTACCTTGCGCTGTTGTATTATGAAGTAACGCCCCCGAACATATTTCCGCTGCGACACATTTTTGGGGGTGTTACAGCGTCGCAATAAATCCTAACGCCATCACGCCGTCGAATCTTCTAGGGTTTCTTTATGACGGGTAAGTTTAGACGTTGTCATAGCTTTTCCTGAAGCAGTCACTAGCAGATCTAGACGGCATCGCAATCTTTCCTGACGCCGTTTCTACCATCTGTGATTTATTCTTCAAGCCTTCTTTTGGTGTAAAGTCGTACTCTTGTCCCATTTCTTCCAAAATAGAGCCCAAGTCATGTATTTCCTCCAAATGTCTTCCAAGTGCTAAAAATGCAAAAAGAAACGATTAAGCATATATTTTAAGTATTTTTGCATGATTATAGGGGTTAAATGACCCCGAAAAAGTGTATAAAACTACATCTCATCACATAGCCCTACACTTGAGCTTTTACATACTCGATACATGAACTAATTTAATGACCCAAATTGAGGTGGATCAAAATAACATGGAGATTATCCAACAAACATATGGGGGTATTGACTTAACTTTTCTTCCCCATTCTTCCGCAAAATAAATACTACCATGAATCCCAATCGTCTCAAAATTATATTTACAAGGATAAACACTTAGCAACCGTGTACTCAAATAATTAACTTGGGTTAAACAATAATGTACTAAAAACGAGTACATACAAGGTAGGCTAAGGCAATTTGGGTGTAACAATTAGTTTAAGGGTAAACAATGATCCTCATTAACAATCTGGAGTCCACCAAAAAATTACGAGAGCCGTGAAAAGGAAAGGCTCAGAGGGTTTCACTTGGGGAATCCTGCACTAAAAATGAGTGCATGGTAAGTGTAGGACCTAAGATATCATTTCACTTCCATAGATTGATACAAGAAAAAAAGATAGGAGAAAGGAAGTGTTTTAGAGAGAAGTTAGAGAGAGAAAACAAGAGAGAGAAAGAGATGGTTTAATTCTAATAAGTGTGTGAAAAATACAAATGAGAACCAACACCCTTTTCCTTGGTGGAAAAGGGTTTATATACTACTACCTAGACCGACTATAGTAGCCTTGTTGGGCCATAGGTTATAGACTTTGGCCGGGCTCAAGATTACATTAGGCTTATGCCCAAAACTAGTACAAGGTTAGATTAACTAACGAGCCCGTTTACCCTATTCTAGCCTACTACAACGTTTACTAAATAAATGATTGAGACCTAATATTCATGAAGAACGAACTTCCTTGTTCGACTCAATATTTGAGGCTAACAATCTCCCCCAAAGTGAGTTCATTGTGATCTCCTTCATGAGATCAATGAGATTACTTTTGTCGTTAAGCTCATGTGGTCTTGGTCTCTGTCTTCGTTGTAGGCTTGTTCTTTCATGCTGTGTGATCTTTGATCTTGAGCCTTTGTCATTGTCTTTTGACTTTGTCTTTAATTCCTTAGCTTTCTTGATTCATGAATCTTGATGCTCATAGTATGTCTTTGTAGTTTGAGCATGAGCATGTGGTAATGAATCTGACTCAGCTGGAGAGAGGTACTGCCACCATCGTGTAACCTGCAGGTTTACGTTAGTGATAATCGACAAATATGGACGAGAGTGTCTTTGTCACTTCGTCGAATATGGTTGCAATAACCATGATTCCCTGTTAATCAGTATAAATACTACTTGTGATAAGATAGAACTCAAACGAATCTTCTTGACAGGATTTCGCAGCTCCACTAGCCGTTCTCGTTACCGGCGCGTCTCAAAGCAGACAACACGGTAAGAGTGAATCAGATAGTTACTATCTTTCTGATTAAACCGTCAATTCATTTACTGGACCAAAATTGATATCCAGTTATCACAAGTTTGATTCATATAGAATCTCGCAAGTCACCTACCGCAAGGATTTCCATCTTTACTGTGAATACTAAAGAGTATCACTCAGATGTTCTGGCATAATCATAAGGATAATGCGTAGGACTCTTGTTAACATCTTGTGAACTTGATGATGTTCAACAAGTGTTTGTAATGGAATGTGTCCTAATGAGATTTATTTTATTGATCGATTAGCTCTAGACTCGATTAGTGCGTTTTGGTTTTAGTACTCGGAGTCTAGAGCAGACTGCTACCTATTCAATATCAACTAACTCAGAGTGAGAAAGTCAATAGAAGTCATGTGTATCTTCGTGAAAAATAAGACAAGTATCTTTTAAGAGAAACTTGAATGGCTGGGAAGGGTTGTGTAGTGCATCACTGGGCCATAATGTCTTGTCTTCAATACCGGTATTCATCTTTGTGAAAACCGATAGATTATGTATTGACCCGATTTCTACCTAAAGTGTGTAGAGGGCTGCTTTCTTTTGACCCTTTATCCATGCATTTCTTTTTCATTCTTCAACCCATTAAATGCTTACCAAAACATCATTACTAACACCTTGTTATAATTGTTCCAGTGTTAGCTCAACCTTAGTCGGCATTATTCACCTATACCCATTCATCTCCAATCATACATAAGGACTGCTATTTCTAACTATGGAGTATCCTTGGTTATATCCCTCCGGTTCTAGTTGTATCATAGGACTAATACCTAACCTAACCACATTATGACTTCAGAATCGTCGTGAATTAAGATGTTGTTGGGTATAAGACCGTAACCATAAAACCTTGATTGAAAATCATTTAAAGTGTTTGAAAAGCATTTGACACTTCAAAAGTTTCAGCATTTGAAAAACTCCCCCTTTACACGTGCATCGATAAACAAAAGTGTTTTGCATATGTGGGTAAGAGTATAAAGCACTTTGAGTCTTTAGATCACTTATTATTTTCTAGATCATATTTTAATTACATTTCTCCCTTTATTTTAAATACTAATATACTTAGTCTTTGAAACACCAAGTTGTTAAAAATTTTCATGAAAATTATGTGGGGAGAAAATATTGTCAGCATGAATTATATGAAATTTTTTCTTCTTGCTCCTCCTGTTTTACATATGTTTGACACCAGAAAAATAATACCAAGTTGTAAAATGAATATAAAATTGAGGGTGAGGTAGTGTGAGCACATAATTTTGAAAGATTGTGAATTGTCATTGAAGAATTCTTGAAAAATTATGCTCAGACACTATATCATCTTATAACATGCAATCTATTGAATAGTCATTATTATTACTGATTTGGTTTATTAAGAGATTTTTTATATGTGTTGAATTACATAAGAATCGTCATGTGTTGATGTATCTAACATCATTAAAACTTTGTTTTTCGAAAAACTCCCTCTCATAAATATAACCAATTATAATATTGTCGTCTTTTAAAAACAATGTGAGAGAAGGAGTGTTGAACACATAATTTTAAAAGATTTTGAATTGTCATTGATAAATTTTTAAAAATAAATTTTGTGTTCATTCTTTGAAAAACATATGTTAGATGATTCTCTTTTAACTCTAAGGGTATAAGAGCCATGAAGAGTATCACCTATCCTTTTTCTTGAGCTCAAAAACTTTGAATGTCTTGTAAGAACATCAAGACGGAAAATTGATTTTCTCTTTGTGTTAGGATAAGTTTCTTTATAGATAAACCTTTCCTTTATTGGAAAATACTGGGTTACGTAATGTATTTACACATAAGCCATAAAGAAAATTTAGAAAATGACATGTTTTGAAAGCATTTGAACTCTTGCTCGAACTTAATTTATACACCCATGTCAATATTCATCAACATTTCTAGGTACGTAAATGTTATCGATTCCAAGAGACATGTCCAGAAGATTCTTTTTGGAAATTTTTGATTTTTCTGATTTTGTATTTTCTTTTTTAAATTTTATATTTTTGTAGTTGTTTTTATAGGTTTTATATTTTTGTATTTTGCTTTTTCAAAAATATTTACAGTTCGATGTTTGATGAAATATCAAGCAGATTCATTTGCCGGAACCTTTAGTTCTGTTGAAGTCAAACATCTCATACCAATTCATTTGACAAGATACTGAAACCTATATTCGGGGTAAGGATTTAGTAAACATATCAGCTAATGACTCACTACTAATTAGAATCTGACAAAATACAATTTAATTATATCTTTTTCAACCTGTTCCTTGATAAAGTGATATCGAGTATGGATGTGCTTGGTACGTGAGTGCTGCATGGGGTTGCTTGAGATTGCTATGGCTAACTGAGAGTCGCAATACAACGGTATTTTGTTGTAGTTGAAGCCATAATCCTGTTAGTAGTGTATCCTCATCCACATACTTGAGCACAACTTGCAGATAACGTCACGTACTCTGCCTTTGCTGATGACATTGCAGTGCAGTCCTGCTTCTTTGACATGCAACTGCCTAATTTATCACCTAGGAGCTGTATTCCTCTAGAAGTGCTTTTACGATCACTACATCGGGCATGGTCGGCATCTGAAAAAGCTGTCAGTTCAAAGCCAGAATCCTTCGGTACCAGAGTCCTATGTTAATGGTACCCCTTAAGTATTGAAAGATCCTTTTAACCTCTTTTAGGTGTTTTTCAGTCGGTCTTGCTTGATAACGTGCATAATAACATATTGCTTGCACTATATCTGGTCTACTAGATGTCAGATACATGAGTGACCCATTTTTTACTACGGTAGTTAGTTTGACCAACGGGTGTACCACTCAAGTCTGCATCTAGTTTAGGTTTTGTAGCCATTGGTGTACCAATGCTATCACATTATTTCATACCATGTTTTTTAAGTATCTCTAAAGCGTACTTGGCCTGATTGATAAAGATACCTCTTGGGGATTGGTGGATCTGAAGTCCTAAAAAGAATTTCATTTCCCTCATTAAGGACATCTCAAATCTACTATGCATTAATTTTTCAAATCTTTTAGAAAATTTAGGGTTTGTAGACCCAAAAATAATGTCATCGACGTAAATTTGCACAAGTAGAATGTCCTCCCCGTATCTTATCATGAATAAAGTAGGGTCAATGGTACCTTTAGTAAAACCTTTGGACATCAGGAAATTTGAGAGTTCGTCATACCAGGCTCTTGGAGCTTGCTTCAATCCATATAGAGCTTTCCTTAGACGGTAAACTTTTTTTGGATGATCAGGATCAACAAACCCATCTGGTTGTGCAACATAAACCTCCCCCTTCAGTAGACCATTAAGAAATGCCGTTTTAACGTCCATCTGATAAATTGGAAAAGACTTGTGTGCAGCATATGCGACGAAAATCCGAACAACTTCCAAGCGAGCAACTAGAGCAAATGATTCCTCGAAATCAATACCCTCTTCTTGAGCATATCCTTAGCTACAAGTCATGCCTTATTGCGAATTACAGTTTGAACTTCATCCTTTTTGTTCTTCCATAACCATTTTAGCTTTATCACAGTATTGCCAAATGGTTTGTTGACGAGTTCCCAGACTTGTAGTCTATTAAACTGATAAAGCTCTTCTTGCATTGCCTCTATCCAGTAGAATCAGCCATTGCCTCCTTAATGTTTTTTGGTTCAGCTGTACTCACAGCGAGTGTGAACATACACATTTTAGGATCTGTTGCAAGTTGTCGTCTTGTTTGCACTGGCTTGGATGGATTTCCACAAACTTGTTCTAATGGGTGATCTTTGGTCCATCGGTATTCGAAATCATGTGGTTGATAGAAGGTATGCATATTTGAATTATCAATATTGCGTGAGGAAGACTCAGTAACTTCTCGTACCGGTGTACATAAAGGATTGATAAATTCATCTTGTTGAAGCTGTGTATCTACTGCTTGATTATCGTTTTGGTTCTGGTGAAAATTGAATATTCGTTGTAGGTGGTGTGTCTTGTTGAGTAGAATTGTCAGTAGGAGAAGAAGACTTGTTGACACTTAAAGTACTTGCAGTGAAAAATTCATCGTACAAAGGACCGAATAGAAGATCCAACTCTTGTTGTAACGGAGCTGTTGTATCTGTTGATGGAGAAACATTTTGTAGTTGGGGCACAGGGCCAGAGTTGTCATAGTCCGACGCCTTTTTCCGTTAGAGAACAAGGCCTGAAGTGTTATTATCAACACATGTCTCAGACATCTCTTTGATCTCATCAATTCGAAGATGTATGGATTCAACTATCAATCGGGTTCTCTTATTGTAAACTCGATATCCCTTAGACTGAGTGGAGTATCCTACCAAAATGCACGGATCCCCTTTTTCTTTCATCTTGTCAAGATTTTCACCATCTCTGGTTAAGTAACAAATGCAACCAAAGATGTGAAGGTGTCTAATTGAAGGTATCCTGTCATTAATGATGTGATATGAAGTTTTCTTATGTGTCAGGATTATGATTGATATGTTTTGAGTATAGCATGCGATTGCAATTGCTTCAGCCTAAAAGAACAAAGGAAGTTTGGAAGCTGAAAGCAACATTCGAGCAGCCTCAACCAGAGTACGGTTTCGTCTTTCGACAACGTCGTTCTGTTCAGATGTGCGAGGAGTAGAAGTTTGATGCTCAATTCCTTCTTCTTTTAAATATGCATAGAGTGTCTTGTTTAAGAACTCTGTGCCTTTATCAGTGCGAACTGAAATCACTTGTGCTTGAAGATTGCGTCGTATCATCTTGAGGAAATCTTTTAGAAGTTCTGGTGTTTCATCCTTGGATCGTAGAAATAGAGTCCAAGTATATCTGTAGTAGTCGTCAAAAATTACCAAAATATATTTCTTCCCATTTATGCTTTCAACACGTATAGGACCACATAAGTCCATATGAAGCAAATTTAGCCGTCCTTTTAAACTTGGAACAACCTTTGTCTTGAATGAACTTCTTTTTGCTTTACTCACTTTACAAAAGGAACATAGTTGATCCTTGACATATTTCAACTTAGGTAAACCAATCACGATATCCTTCTTTGAAAGCAAGTTGATGTAATCGAAGTTAAGATAAGAAAGTCTTCAATGCCGTAACCATGCTTGAGTTGGTTAGGCTTTAGCCATGAAACATATTGGATTTGATGAAGTCGTTTCTTGAAGATAAATTGTATAGATATCAGATCCACGATTACCAGTGAGTAAATCGTTTCCATGAAGATCTCTAACAAAACAAGTAGATTTCCAGAAAGCAACCTCCAAATTCGCATCTCAAAATTGACCAACTGAGAAGAGATCTTGATTGAGGCCTTCGACGTAATAAACCCTATTGATTGTGATATTTCCTTAAACCAAATCCTCATAACCAAGAATCGGAGCAAATTGATCATTTCCAAAACGAACGATACCCATATATTTTTCAACAAAATTGCACAATTACTTTAGATTGCCCGTCATACGCTTTGTGCATCCAGAGTCAACAATGAATAGGATGAGTTGAACAATATGCAAGAGAATTAGAGGACGATGGAACATTTGACAAATTGGATCCTAAAGTATTTGTGATTTTCAAGACATTAGTTATCCTAGATACATTATCTATGGCAAAGCTAACTCTCTTTTTTACATTTTTATTCTTAACTTTAGGCACCCATTTCATTTTTGTCTTAGGAACCCATTTATATCCTGATGGGAATTGTTGTTCTATCCACAATTTCCATGTCTCATTTGTTTTCTCATACAACATCCTATAGTAACTCTTGGATTTCTGGATAGTGGATTCTGATGCAACTATCTTCTTAGGGGGTGTTGCAACAAATTTGTTCGCTTGACTTTTGGGTTGTCTAGTACTAATAGGCACTACATTAGGCTTCTTAGTTCTAGCATTCACGTCATTCAAGAATTTAGAAACACAAGCATCATGATTCGAATTAAACACACATTTTCCACAAGTAGCACAAACAACATTAACATTCGAAGTTCTGGATTTTAAACTGTCATTACACACAGTTACAGACTTTGTTTTATTAGAAGTACTAGAAATCCTATGGTGGTCTTCTACTTCAGTCTTCTTAAACTTTACATGAATATTGTTCGGCGTGACCTTATCTTTCATTTGAGTGCTCCTAAGCGATGGTCTGCTAACATTAGTTCTGTGAATTACTCCTGTAGAGGTAGACACGCGAGGATTAGTATTCCTAGAAGTCTGAGGCAAATGAGGTGCTCTAGTTTATGTTGTCCTAGTGTCAATTCGATACATGTCTGGTTTAATCACATTTGTGCTTCTTACAACTTGCCTTGCTGTCTGAGGCAAAATCCGTGTAGTGACTGGTTTTGATAAACTCTCTGACACATTAGTTTTGGGAACCGACTTTGTCTTTGAAAATTTTTTCCTCTCAAGAGAGTCTGAAAAAGGAGTCGGTTGAACTAAAACTGATGGTTTTAGAATCCTTTGAGCATTTGGTTATCGAACAATAGATGGTTTATCAAACTTAGTTTCCACAGATTTTCCTTTGTATTTCTCATTGAGTTTCTTTAACTCAATTATGACAATGTTCTTGTCTTGCAGTTGAGCTTTCAAATCTTGTATTTCATGATAGTGTTCACGTTCTTTTAGAAATACAGTTGACGCTGTTACCTTGAAAACTTTGTCATTTTTCATTTGTTCTTGAAATTGTTGTAAAGCGAGTTCAAGAGAAATCGAGTGTTTTTCTAATTTAGCAAAACTTAGTGAAAGCTCATTATAAACTTCTTTACTAACAGTTTCAGGTTGTTTAGAAAGCTTTTCTACAAGATAATCACATTCTTTGACTTTATGAAGATATAAGCATTGCAATTCAGTGTGATCATCTATATCAGATAATGAATGCAAATAAGAACACATA
The DNA here is from genome assembly GCA_026074375.1 of Tanacetum coccineum. Classification (NCBI taxonomy): domain Eukaryota; kingdom Viridiplantae; phylum Streptophyta; class Magnoliopsida; order Asterales; family Asteraceae; genus Tanacetum; species Tanacetum coccineum. Next base: position 18,895 of record BQNB010014419.1, read on the forward strand.
ACATCATTAGACACACACTCTTGGAGAAGTAGATCATACATGTTTAAAAAATCTGCTTTATCAGATTTAAGTTCGTCAATTTCTTTTTCAAGGGATTCAACGTACTTTAAATCAGCATGCATTTCTTGCTTAAGTTCATGAACAAATATGAAACTGTCATTTTGTGTTTTTATTGAAAGAGGCATCAAACATGTTTTTATTAGCACTTCCATATCAAGAGCAGTTGGTGCATGAAAGTTATCATGAGAATGTTTTTCCCAAGCTTGATCAACAAGTTCTCTAAAATGATTTATGTTATTCGTCATTACATTATAAGCTTGTCTACTTTTACTTATTGATTTTAAAGTAGGTAAGAAACCGATGTTTTTGAAAATGTTTGGTTTAGATTTAACAAAAGATTTTATTCGTATTTTCTTTTTGACTTCATTTGCATGTGCCAACTGTTCATGATATTCTTGTGACGTTGGTTTAAAGATTTCATAAAGACTATTTTGCTTTGTGTAATCATAAGGTTTCACTAAGTCTTTATTCAATTTTTATCTACTCTCTTATTCAAGAGTCAATGCCTCTTCCCTATTAGGGACGAATCTATTTGCAAGATCGCTTTGGTCATAAGGGATCTCATACAAACAAAGTTTTTCAGATTGAGCTTTCTTGAGGTACATAGGATTTGCAAAAGTTGGTCTACCATTGAATGTTGAGCCTTTGGGAGCTAACATATGAATGGTTTGAATTGATTGATTTCTTTTATAAACAATTTCATTCAAAAACTTTAATTGCTTTTCCATTGAAATCATTTTGTCAATGTCTTTTTCTTCCTTAAGTTTTAAATCCGTTATTACCTTTGTTTTCTCTTTGACAAGACCTTCGTAATGTGACTTTGTTAAAAAAATCCGTTTGACTAACTCATCGTGTTTCTCGTTGACAACTGATATTTCAAAGGCTTTAAGTTTTAAACCTTCTTTTATGTCAATTTCCTTTTGAGCTAATAGTCCTATAGTTTCATTTAATTTACGTTCAAGTTTGTCATAATCAACTGTACGGTCATTTAAGGTCTTGTACGTCTCAAGCTCAGTCTGTTTACTTTAAAGAGCAATTAGGCAACAATCCCAAATACTATTAGACTCCCCTAGAGTTCTACTAGTCTCTGTAAGAATAGATTTGCACTCTTTCATTTCATGAGAAAGTGATGTGTTTGCTTTCTTTGATTATTTTTAAATCTTTTTGTTAACATCAAGTTTTAAATTTGCAATTAAATTAGCAAGCGCAACACGCTCATCATCACATTCTTTAGCATTTTGGTCAGTCTGAATATCATTATTACACATATCTGGTGAATCAGGAGTGACATTACTATCAACCTTTTCCACTACACATGTGTTACTAATGGATTCAGGTTGCTCAGAATAATGTTTCTTATTGGCAAACACATTATATTCAGCATTGTATTGTACCTGTTCTAATGGCTCAATATCAGTTCCTGAGTCTGCATTAGGAACCTCTTGAATCTTTATCATATAGCTATAATGTGCTTCCAATTCTTGTTCATCGATCTCTTCATCCATGTCCGCTAGCCAATCAGCTTGCTCTGCTTGTAATGGAACACCTTTCTCAGCTTGTTTGCACATCAACATCTTCTCCTTGTGATACATGTAATATTTTACACTTTTTCCATCTTGCGATCTTGTGTCTTGACCAACATGCTCATACTTTGCATCATCTTGAAAGCTTGCTAACAATCTCCCTTGATAGACTTGATATCTTAAAGGAAGATCTTGTATACCAAAGTTTGCAGAATTCTTTGTTTTTGAGTTTGAGCTTTCTTGATTCTTAAATCTTGATTCTTGAATCTTAATGCTTATAGTATGTCTTTGTAGTTTGAGCATGAGCATGTGGTAATGCATCCGACTCAGCTAGAGAGAGGTACCGCTACCACCGTGTAACCTACAGGTTTATGTTAGTGACAATCGATAGATATGGACGAGAGTGTCTTTGTCACTTCGTCGAATAAGGTTGAAATAACCACAGTTCCCCGTTAATCATTATAAATACTGCCTGTGATCAGATATAATTCAAATGAATCTTCTTGACAGGGTTTCGTAGCTGTACTAGCCGTTCACGTTACCAGAGCGTCTCAAAGTAGACAACACGATAAGAGTGAATCAGATAGTTACTATCTTGCTGGTTAAACTGTCAATTCATTTACTGGACCAAAATCGATATCCAGTTATCATAAGTTTGATTCATATAGAATCTCGCAAGTCACCTACCGCATAGCTGTTTGATGTTGACTCTGGAAGGATTTTCATCTTCACTGTGAATACTAAAGAGTATCACTCAGATGTTCTGGCATAATCACAAGGATAATGCGTAGGACTCTTGTTAACAGCTTCTGAACTTGATGATGTTCAACAAGTGTTTGTAATGGAATGTGTCCTGATAAGATTTATTTTATTGATCTTTTGGCTCTAGACTCGATTTATGCGTTTTGGTTTTAGTACTCGGAGGCTAGAGCAGACCGCCACCTATTCAATATCAACTAACTTGGAGTGAGAAAGTCAATAGAAGTCGTGTGTATCTCCGTGAAAAATGATACAAGTATCTTTTAAGAGAATCTTGAATGGCTGGGAAGGGTTTTGCAGTGCATCACTGGGTCCATGATGTCTTGTCTTCAATACCAGTATTCATCTTTGTGAAAACGATAGATTATGTATTTACCCGGTTTCTACCTGAAGTGTGTGGATGGCTGCTTTCTTTTGACCCTTTATCCATACATTTCTTTTTCATTCTTCAACCCCTTAAATGCTTACCAAGACGTCATTACTAACACCTTGTTGTGATTGTTCCAGTGTTCGCTCAACCTTAGTCGACGTTATTACCTTATACTCATTCATCTCCAATCATACCTAAGGACTGCTATTTCTAACTATGGAGTGTCCTTGGGTAGATCCCTCCGGTTCTGGTTTGATCATAGGACTAATACCTAACCTAACCACATTATGACTTCAAAATCGTCGTGAATTAAGATGTTGTTGGGTATAAGATCGTAACCATAAAACCTTGATTGAAATTCATTCAAAGTGTTTTAAAAGCATTTGATACTTCAAAAGTTCCACCATTTGAAAAACTCCCCCTTCACACGTGCATCGATAAACGAAAGTGTTTTGCACATGTGGGTAAGAGTATAAATCACTTTGAGTCTTTAGATCACTTATTATTTTCTAGATCACATTTTAATTACATTTCTCCCCTTATTTTAAATACTAATATACTTAGTCTTTGAAATACCAAGTTGTTAAAAATTTTCATGAAAATTATGTGGGGAGAAAATATTGTCAGCATGAATTATATGAAATTTTTTCTTCTTGCTCCCCGTCAATTTTACATATGTTTGACACCAAAAAAATGATACCAAGTTGTAAAATAAATATAAAATTGAGGGTGAGGTAATGTTGAGTACACAATTTTGAAAGATTATGAATTGTCATTGAAGAATTCTTAAAAAATTATGCTCAGACACTATATCATCTTATAACATACAATCTATTGAATAGTCATTATTATTACTGATTTGTTATTAAGAGATTTTTTATAATGTGTTGAATACATAAGAATTGTCATGTGTTGATGTATCCAACATCATTAAAACTTTGTTTTTCGAAAACTCCCCCTCATAAGTATAGCCAATTGTAATATTGTCGTCTTTTAAAAACAATGTGAGGGAAGGAGTGTTGAACACACAATTTTGAAAGATTTTGAATTGTCATTGAGAAATTCTTGAAAAATTGTGTTCAACTTCCATAATTCTTGAAATTTTGTTTTAAAACATGGGTTAATCCTAGTGCCTCTTATCGTTTAGCAAATCCTAATACTCACTATGCGATCTCGGGATGCATCACTAAAGCAAGTTCTAGAATTTAATACACTACCGGCACACTCTCATATAATTTAAAACCGATACCAATGCTCCAGAAAAGGTGACAAAACCACATATACACATCCATAACGATGGAATAGATACATATGATTGCTCAATCCTTAACTCGAGAAAGCTAAAGGGATAAATTATCTTGGGTATGAAAGGTGGATACCCGAATTCCTAAAGATCTAGGGGCGAACCTCACAATTTGAGGGTGGAATTTTTGAGTGGTAAAGTTTTTGTGCTAGTCGTATAATTCCCTATCCAATGAGACGCTACTAGTACTTAGTTTCACCGGTATGCGCCATATATTTTTTTAATTTGGGTCAAAATTACATTCTACGTTGTGTTTCGATATATTACTCATCATTTTAAGGACAAAGCAAAGACAAATGAAAGAATAATTTCTAAGGCTTTTATTTCCCCCTACACTTGTTATGAACATTGTCCCCAATGTTTCATAAAGTACCCGTAAACGAATAAAGGGAAAAGAAAAGAGAGCGAAAGAAACTAGTACTCCCCTGTTTTTGCTTAATGATGGAGAAGAAACAAATGATCCCGGCTAAATCGTCATCTAAGAATCGTCCACATGAAACTCCTAAGAACTCCTGTGATTTTTCTTATCAAATATAACCTGCAAATCAAAGACAAGAAACAAATATACCTAGCGTAAAATCGACGGAATGATATATATACAACTATATGATTTAGGGTTTCTGACTCTAAGTAAACAAATAAAGGATATGATGAATGTGTTAATGTAATTGTGGTTTTCTGCAGGTTTTAAGCAAGTTACAAATTCCAAAAATTATACAAAATTTTCAAAAATTAGAAAAATATGAATTTTTACTGTAGCAGGGTGGTGACGCCGTCAGGAAAATCCTGATGCCGTCTCCACGTGCTGTAAAGAAATTTTTTTCTTTTCTTGAAAAATTTCTGCATGCAAGTCCCATTAGTATTTTCTGCAAAAATATACTGCAAAAACTACGAAATTTATTAACACAATCACATGACTCAAACAAACACACAAGATGCGAATTAATCTAAATTATTCATTTGTCTTGTTTGAATTGGTTTTTATAAACGAATATTTTACCCTACACTTATTTTGCAAAATACCTTTGATCGAGATTAAGACAAAGTTAAAATCAAAGCAAAGCATTTGATTACAATATTATTTTCACAAACTATTAAAACAACAAATAAAGAATTATAAACACAAGACACACCTAGAATCATAAGAAATTTAAAATATTTGTAAATATTGGGTTGCCTTCCAAAAAGCGCTTGTTTTTGTTCGAGTCACGAGCCTAACTCTACCCTTATTTAACAGATAAAGAGGAGGGTTCCCCTACACTTGAGTTCAAGTGCGGGTGATAGTAACGGTACACACCATTGTTATGAGAAGGGGTCATATGCTGAAAAATTGGTTGTTGAATTATATGCTCCAAATGGTGTGTTTCTTTAATCCTAACCTTCTCTACTTCTTTTGGCTTAATGGGTGAATTAAATCCTTTTTCTAGAAAAGAAACTTTCTTAGATTCTAATTCCCAATCATTTTCTGTCATCTTCATATTCGAAAAATTAACACCTAGGGATCCACTTTGTCCTGATAAACCTGGTTTAAATCCATAATGTTTCTTAGGATCATCAATGCATGGGTGATAATAGCAATACTTATCCTTAGGGTGGAAAGACGCCATGTGAAGCGAAGGTGGTGTATTAATGGTTGATTTGTCTACTACCTTCACCCTAAAACTATCTGGACTATATGGTTTGATGGGTTGGTCGGATCCTCTTTTGTCTCTTAGATTTACATCTAAAGGTGAGAAATTGGGTAAAAGTTGAGGCTCCGGTTCATAAACACTAAGAATTTCCCTAGAACTAAGAAAGATGTCATGACTACAAGTATTCAAGCCTAAATCCTCTAGTTGTGTTTGGTTCAAGGGTTCTACCTCCATCGGGATTCCTATATATTATCCCAAGTAATAAGCTATCCCATCACACCATAAGCCATACCAATAAGTAATAAGCTAGAAAAGAGATAAAGGAAAAATGGAAAATTAAAGAGAGAAACAAAGATGGAAGATTAGATTAGAGAGAAAAAGAGGAGTGGATGATTCCACATACAAGAAATGGCAACCAACACCCTTTCCATGTGTGGAGAGGGTACTATTTATACCCTAAGGCCACCATGGGCTCGTGGGCTTTTTATCTTGGGCTGGGCTTGGCTTATATTGGGCTTTGAGCCCGAAACAAGGGCAATATTAGATTACAATCCAAGCCTGTTAATCTTGACTAGCCTATTACTTAACAAGACTAATTACGACTAATAAGACTGATAACATTCTTGTTCGACTTATATAAAATTAAGGCTAACAATCTCCCCCAATGTTGAGGTCTTTTTTGATCTCCCCAACGTTGACATTCTTTTTGGAGGTTATCATGATTTGACTTTATATTTCCCAATGTTAAAGATATGACGTTTGAGCTTCACATGATGGTAAACGAAAGAGCGATCTACAAACAAAAGGCACAAAGGAACAAAAAAAAAAATAGGACTAAAGAATGCTTATAAAAAATAAAATCTCACTTGAAAGGATTCAAGCGAGTAGACTAAGTTAAACAATGATCGAAACCTAACTATTCCCGGACCGTCGTCAAAAACTTGATAGTGCGGTCGTGTTGACTTTAACCTAAGTTTTACAACTCCTAGGCATAGCATAGCGTTGTAGTGTAGTAAGGCAAGACTAGGGGGTTGTTATCGTTATCTAGGGGAACAACATGTGAAGGCCGGATCAAATGTTCACTAAGGTCTAGGGGTTGAAGAAGATTGTTTTTGTCTTTTTATATTTTATGAAAGTAAGTAAATCTCAGTTTTGAAGGTTGATTTATTTTAACTAATTCTACTATTAATCTAATCTAGAGAGGAAACAATTATACAACGAAGCATATTTACCTAGGTGCACTTCTCCTTGCTAGCTATCCAATTCTACCTATTGCTTTGTCACACTTATGATATATATGTATGTATTTTCGAGAAGCATGACGAATTACATGAAAACACCGTCTACGTGATATCGTGCTAAGGCAACGCACAAGTAAGGTAGTATGAAGACTGTTACAAGGCCCCTAGGTAGATATACGTGCATTAAAAATACTTAAAAGGGATCAAGCGTTTATTAGGGTATGTAGTTATGTAGATTGTTATAATTCGTATCCTATTTACACATTCATGTCACTCTAGGAATCTTAGACAATAAAGTAAGTTGCTAGTGTTTAGAGGTTAAAACCACGTTTAGCAAATAAACAAGAAGCAATAAAAATACAAGAATTATAAACTATAATTAATTATACTCATTGAATCAATTGGTGAATATGGAAGATCCATAATCAAAACAAGATCTAATCAACTAATGACAAGTTTCATGCATTCCCAAATAAATTCTAGATGAATTAGCCAAGATAGTAAACAGAGAATTCATAATTCAAAAAAGGATTAAAGGACAAGAATTATGATATAAAGCTGATAATCCAAACATTACAAGATGTGTTGGATTGATCTAGACATTCTAAGTGCTGAAAAAAACACCTACCCCAAACCCTAGAATCGGACTTAGTTTGGGGGATAATAAAAAACAAAGTTATGAGGTTATTTTTATAGGCAAACCCATATTGGTACATCCCATCTCGTCAGGAAAATCATAACGTTGTTCATTGCTCATCATTTTTTCACGTAGTTGTAAGATTTCTCGCCTGTATGAGTGGGCTGTTGAATGTCGAAATCCGGTTCAGTATGAGGAGTTTTGATCATAACATAATATCTAGGTTCTTCAGCGCGCAGTTGAATAGTCATCTTTATCTTGTGACGCTGAATCTTCTAAGGTTTCTTTAAGTCGACTACGTTCTGACGCCGTTGCAAGAATTCTGACGCTGTCGCTTTGAAGTGCAGAAGGCGTTGCATGAAATCCTGACGCCGTCTCCACAGTCTATAAAAGATTCTTCAAGCCTTCGTCGTGTAAAGTTGCAATCTTATCTCGTTTCTTCCTAAATAGAGCCAAGTCACGTGTATTTCCTCTAAATGTCATCCAAGTGCTAAAAAATGCAAAAAGAAATAATTAAGCATATATTTTGAAGATATTTGCATTATTTAAGGGGTTAAATAACCCTGAAAAGTATATTAAAAGATACCTTATCATAAATGCTTATGATCATAATCTTGATAAACTCGATATTGGAATATTTGGATACTTGTTAATTGTTTGATTAATCATACATGGTAGATATAGGTCGAAAGGCTCTATCTGTATGTTTAATTTCGTGTTGTCTGCCTATGACAATTCGGTAGTAGTCATGTAAAAATTGACTAATAAATCATTTATCAATCCGGATATGAACATGTTTAATACTTAATCTCATGTCTAACAAACTTGATTAAGGTAGTTTTATCACCATTATCTTCATACATGAATCTATCTTTATGCATTTTTAATTATAAGGTTTTAAAAAGACTGAAAAGGATTCCTTTTTTTGTGAATTAGTTAATCGTTTCAAATGTAACCTATTTATTCATGCTTTTATGCTTAAATTCATGTGTGCATTGTTAAGTGTTTGTTTGTCCTCATTATTCTCGGCCCAAATAAACATCATTTTAATCACTTGGATACAAAAGAAAATCATGCCCTTTAATCTTTAGATTCGTGACAAGTCTAATAGATATTTCTTGCAAAACTAATTAACTTTATGAAAAACACAAATCCTGTGAAACGACCTGGTCTTACCTTATTTCTATATACTACGGGGGTTATACTTTTCTCGTGTATTGATTTGAAATTCGGTAAAAACTAGTTTATAAATTTAAAGCTTTTACAACACACCAAAGTTTTTGGCGCCGTGCCGGGGATTGGATATTGTTTAAATTAAGTTTTCTAATAGTTTTGCATAAGTTTTACCACCCCACCGTACAGTTTTCTGGCAAACTGAAACCAAAAATCATATTTTTGCAGAAAGTATAGTGTACTTGTAATTAAGGACTGCCCAGTTGGTTTTTAGAAAACCAGAAGTACGGCCGCACTTTCAAGGAAGTACACCGCACTTTCTGGCGAATTTGGAACAAATGAACCTGGAATTGAACCAAAACCACCACCCAATCTTTCTAATGTCTAAATTTACCTCTGAGAACGCGAGGATTGATTTCTTTATGTGTTTACTTGTTGGATTTATACATTTGTGTAATTTGTATATTAAAACTTACAAAACCAAAAAAAATATTTCTTTTCATATGTCATGTTTAAATTTGTAATTATTTATGTGCTTGTTTGTTATTTACTACTACATGCGAATACTAGTATGAGTAATCACATTGGAAATCATGTTAAACAAGAATTGCAAAAAATGCCTTGAATGCTAAAAATGGTTACATGATTGTCTTGAATGAATTGAGTTATAAAATTATGATCATGATATGTTCTAGTGACTCTTGCTATTACTTGAATATGCCTATTCAATATAAGAAGCTTATAAATGCAAAAATGAAAACTTATGACGAAAATGATTATATGAATAATTATGTGATAATAACTATGGTTAAACTGCTAATTCATACTAATCATGACAGGTTTAATGATAAAAATAATGCTGCAATGATTACAATCCTGAAAATGAAAAGTTTTATAAAATTCGTAACTGAAATACACCAAAGTACGTCGCACTTTGTTTGAGAAATTTGTAAAAACAAGGGAAGTTCGCTGCAATTATTTTGAAGATGGTCGCAATTTTATGGCCTGTTACGATATAATTAAAAGTTTGTATCTTATTTGTTATGAAGAAACCGTTCCGTCAATTGCTTGCTGAATGCTTACTAATGTTACTTGAGTGTAAAACAATGTTTATCTTTACTTGTACTAACCAACTAATGTTTATTTCAATGTTGTGTCATGTTAAGATAGAAATGGACCCTCATACTAGCTTGGGATGTTTGTGTATGGGTGAGAAACATGGAATTTTGCTCAATGATAGAATTAAGAGTGAAGGGTAGTAGGAAGGACCCGAGTATCAAGACCAATGATTAGTGGGTAAGAGAAAGAGATAAAAGGTTTCACTTTCTATCGGATGGGAAAACCGGTGGAGTTAGTAAACGGTATATAGTTCTTGCTTTGTTGAGTATAAGTTGGCACGCTTTCTGATGGTTGGAACTACAATCCTGAAGAATATGAAAGAAAGAAGGAAACTGATTTTAAAGCAGTTCGCAATTAAAGTTATGTTTTGGATTATGAGGAGATGGGTGGAGAGAAAAGTGGTGAAACGAGAACTTGTTAGTTGCTTGAAGGGAGAAAGTGATTATTTTTGAGTCAGTTATTATAACACCCGGGAAGAATGACATACGTGGAAATCTACGTATGATATTGGATCGGTCATTCATTAGACTATTACAAGGGACTTGTTTGATTTGGAAACATGATTTCTCTCTATATTATCCTGATCTTACTACTTTTTTCGAAGACTGAACAGACGATGAGTTAGAGCTAATCTTTCTAGTGTTGTTGGTAGTGTTCTACCACCTCCTTGACATAACCGACATTCCACCGTTGTTTGAAATACGGGGGAAACAGTTTTTATAAGAAACAAGAGAGGCCTTGTACAATTACAAGATGACTTATAATGGCGAGGGACCCTACTCCCTATACCAATTAACCAGGGCTCGTACTCAAGAAGAATTTGTAGAGCGGAAGGAAATGGCGGAGGATTCTATGAACGCAATCATGATTGACCGGAAGAAGGCCAAGTATTGAAATCTCTAAGTTTATGGACAAATTTAGAAATTGCTGATTACCATGCTTCTGATAAAACTTAACGTTAGATGGAGAGTTCAGAAGTGGAGAAAGAGATAACGGGAGAAGATTTTATTAAGGGTTACAAAGCTATAAGAGAAAAGAATGATCAGAGGGTGTTTGTTTTGCCAATACGATTGGAGGGAAATTATGAGCGTCATGCCTTAGTCGACACCGGTTCTAATATAAATGTCATGCCTTATCGTATCTATGACTCCTTGTGGATGGACCAAGTCCAAGCCTAATATAAAAAAAGTCCACTATGCCTTGACCACTCTTCAATGCGGAAACATTGAAGGTTATTAGAGTGCTTTATCATGTGAGGTTGTAACAACCAATATTTGATAGGTTTCTTAATTTTAGACATACCCGTAGACCGAGGCTGGTGCCAATCATTGTGGGAAGGAGCTTCCTACATACTTGTAGAGTTAATATCAATCCGTTCAAAGTATACCAAAACTTTGGATGGTGTTTGTCACCAATGTTTGATGTTGTCACGGTACTAAAATGTAATGGAGAGGAGTGATAGCGTGACAACGAAGAATGATATTGAATAAAGAGGGATGAGATAGGGAAAGCCCATGTATAGACTAAGTCATGCAAAGTAACTAGATTGTGATCGATCCCATGGATTATGAGCTCTTGCCCTCAAGAGACACTAATCCATTTAAGAAATTTTGTCTGGAAGAAAGTCGTTGCCTTTCTTGGATCATTACCCGTACCACTACAACATGTGAAATGGATACCTAATTATTCTAAAAACTTTGCTAAAAAATGTGACGGGGATGGAAGATGGCACGCTAAAATTAAAATTTTGGATCCTTATGGGAACGCTTTTGACCAAGGTTTGTAACCCAAGACCCATCGAGATGTAAATTAGGAGTTAGTATTACAAGTTGAGTGACATAATGTCACCAAATTGGTTCTAAACCTGGAAAAACTTTAGGATTAATAAAAAGGAGTGTGTCTATGCTCCTTCGTGTGTCTTTTTTATTTTTTTATGTTGAGTCATTTTAATAAAACGTAATCGAAGCCTTGTAATACATTATGGATGGGCCTTTCTTTGATGTATTAAAACTTTTCATCATCTATCAATGTATATTAGTTATGATGGATTGAAGTATTGTTTATGGCTTTAAAAACAAGACATGGGAAATATTTTTAGATGTACGCCACTGTTGAGGGGGAGGAATGAATAAAAAGAGTATCTTTTCTATTTTTTAAAAACAAAACTAACACATTAAAAAATACAAAAACTCGGCTTAATGATCATATCTCGAAAAACCATCCATCTTTTCTTCACAATGCCTCAGGGGTTATGTAATCTTTTTACCTATTTTTCATTGTTTTTTAATCTTTTGTTTGTTTTTCTAATTCAATTCGGGTTTGATGTTTAGATTCGGTTTCCTAATTATTATTTTAATTTCCTTATTAAAACCTGTTTTTACTGATTTTTTAGCCATGAGATGATGCTTTGACCTTGTGTTAAATGATAAAAAAATTTTTTTTTAAAGTTAAGATCATTATAAGAAGAAAATGATAAAAACATTGTTTTGGGCATGAAGAAGGGTGGGGGAAAAACACTATTTGATACATAAAAAAGAAAAAAAAATATTTATCAAGACTTTATAGGAAATCTCGAAAATTTTGTAAGAAAACCAGAAAGTACGCCGGTTTTCCCTCTAAACCGGTGCACTTGCTGCAAACCCAAGTACGCCGTACTTTTCCTCTGAAATCCACACAAAACGTTTGCACGGCTGTGCTAGGCATGTCCATTGACCATTAAAATTTTCTAACACTAATATTTACATGTCTTGATGTTGTTTTTGAATGCAAATGCAAGGAAACAAACGAGTTGAGGTGGTTCTTTTCTCGCCCAAAAAGGGACACCTGTTGCCCAAACCGTTATGGAGGCCTCGCTTAGCCAAGTCACATGAATTTCTGTTGTAGGGGAATGTAATAGGACATTTAAGAGCGGTACAACACCAACCTTGCTAGGATCTTACCGAAAAGAGTTTGTACTTTACCACGTGTATTGTGGATTGGCGATGTTGATTTACATTTGTGTGTGGTGATGTGATTGAAGGTTATGTTCGGAGATCAAGGTATATGGAGAGGGAGGTGACAAAAGTTGATTACTTTTGGGCATGGGAGTGGAGGCGTGCCTTTCCGATATCACATGAAACCTATTCTATGCCGGAGTTTGTGTCATGAGTTTTATGTCTACTTTGAGCGTTTGATGACTTGTGCCTGATGATGGATTAATGAAAAAGAAAGCGATTAAATTTAGACTTTGTGGTAGTACACACTCTTTGACTGTTTTGGAGTTTGCTTGTCATTTGGGTTTGTATACCAATGATGAAATCCATGATGATGGATTTGAGACCTATTTTCTAAGGGGTTTAAGGAATGATGATCACTTTAATGCTAACGAGTATTGGTTGAGCATTAGTAGTGAGGATGAGTAGATTTTGTCTAGGAGCTTGGATAAGACCATTAGAAATCCGGTGCTTAGAGTTTGCAAAAGATGATCACCTGGGCTATGTCAAAGAACTACTAGTTATGATAAGGTGCAGAAAAATGAGTTGTGATTAATGAGCATGTTTGAGGTTAAACACCAAAATGGGCATGCTAATGTTGCTTGGTTGATTGCTAAGTGGATGAAGAGAAAATGAGTAGGTACTCAAAAGGAGAGTATGATTTGTTGTGGGCCGTTCGTGACTAAGTTAGCGAAGAGGCTTGGTGTGTTGACTGATGAAGTGCTAGATGGATTGAGTGCTCCTATTTACTATAGACAGTTAGATGATATCACCCTTAAAGAGTTGATCGGCTCTAATGGGAGGTTGATCCCTGATGACCCCCAACTTGGTGTCCCGAGAGGTGCTATGCCTAAACCCCTACGCTCGACTATTCAGGATTTATATGACAGGATGGGTTGCATGGAGATATGATAGGGTGAGTTAGAGAGGATGTCCCGAAGGCATTCATATCATTCTGACAGGTATACAGGTGTTTTCGATACTAGTTCCTTGGTTTGCGGCACTATGGTGTTCCATTGCAGGGAGATTATGGCCCCCCGAGGAGTTTTTGAGGAGGCACATCCAGACTGGTATCAGGTAGTAGTTGTCGCGGCTGTTACGGAGTTTGATTTAGGTGACGTCTAGTGGTCAACATTTCTTGAACAGTTTTAAAACATTATTATTATTATTATTATTATTATTATTATTATTATTATTATTATCTGGTGTGTGATATGCCTTTATTGGCATTAAAACAATATTTATCTATCTCGTACTACTACTAATTATTACTACTATTAATATTAAGAAGTAAATTTTGGTTGATTTAGATATTGTGTTTTCTATGTTCTTGTGTTATAAAATTATTATTGCGGGATAAAATTGAAAAGACCGTACGTGTGAGTTGTACGAAGTGCTCGTTCTACTCCTCTAGCTTCGTACAATTTTGGTGAATTCATCAAATGATAGTATAATAAGGGAAAGTTTCATCCATTTTTAGTTTTTATCTTTCCTATTTATATTTTCTTATGATATTTCTGGCATTTAGCGACAGCGCTCATAGTAAGTAGGGGGGGGATAAATAGGAATAACTAAATCTCAAAACATTATAAAATTATCTTTGCTTTCAAATTAAAATAGAAAACCTATATAAAAAAATAGTTATAAATTGTGATAATAATTTAAAATTTTAAAGAATTCATATCTGGATCACTTAAGCAATTCTGATTCTGGATTTATAACTTTACTAGCATATTTATATCCATTACCACTAAAAATGTGAGGAATTTCGAGCCTATCATTATAGCATACATCTTTTATGCTTGAATTCATTATGTGTGAGTGTGCCAGTGATTTATTAATTCTAGAACTTGTGCTTGAAATCTTTACAAAACCGCAGTAAGATCACGTTCGCGTGTTGAGACATTTAATTGATTAAGAGGTAAAAATGTATATACACTTAAAACATTGTCAAAAGTTTTATAATTAAATTATTTGACGCTTTTTCCGTACGTATCGATGCACGTGAAAGTTGGTATTACTATTATAATGAAGTGCGAAGATTGCAAACTTTTAAGTTCTTTTGGAAATAGTGTGCTTATCATAAGTATGGGGGAGAGCAAGTATCCCCGAATGAAAGAAAAAGTAATAAGGCAAAAATAAGCCAAAGTGATGAAAAAGGAAAGAAAGTTAGTATATTTACGGATACGGTGGATAATATATTATTCATAAAACCCATCTTTGACATATAAAACAAAAATAAAAAAAAATACCAAATAAACAACATCTTTTGATGTTTATGTCTGGTGATTATGTCATCGTGATTGGTTTAGTTTTGTAAAAGATATGGTAATTTGAATAAATCATGCATGTAGGTTTTTGAGGTGACTTACTTATATCATTTACTTCACTAAATTGAGCGAGTATAATTCAAACTTATTCTTAAAATTTCGTGTAATCTTTGCAAATTTTCCAGACTTATAGTGTACTAATTAATCCTTTGACTTATTGATTTTTGTTGTTTCTGACAGAACAGTAACGTTGCTAACGGTTGTCAATATATAATTTATTAAGTTATAATTCACTAAAATGCTTGTAAATTATTTCTTTTTCACGTTTAATCTATATTTAATCACTAGCGTGTGGAAATCTATCTGCCATGTGAATTTAAAAACCGTTCAAACAACGGTCTCGACGCGCCAAATTATTTGTCCATACTAATTTAAAACATTTTAACTATGAATTTATTTCTTTTGTTATTTCTAAGACTACTAAACTTATTTATAGTGTTAACTTAAAAACTTGAACCTTTGGACTACATTTACTTACAAACTAAGCACATTACACAATCCCAACACGAGTCCAACAATCAAAAATAGTGTTATCCCAAATATAAACCACTTCACAACAATAAGCAATACCAAATAAGCAATAAGCTAGAAAAAAGAGAAAGGAAAATGGAAGATTAGATTAGAGAGAAAAAGTGATGTGGGAGGTTACACACACATGAAATGTGAGAAAAATGATAACCAACACCCTCTCCATGTGTGGAGAGGGTCCTATTTACACCCTAAGCCTTCATAATGGCATATGGGCTTTTTAACTTGGGTCGGGCTTAACTTATCTTGGGCTTTGAGCCTGAAACACGGACAATATTAGATTACAAATCATAGCGTTGGAAACCCGACTTGCTATTACATTACAAGACAATCTTTGACTAATAAGACGATAACATTCTTGTTCGACTTATATAAAATTAAGGCTAACAATCTCTCCAATGTTGAGACGTTCTTCTGTGATCTACCCACTGTTGACGGTTCTTGATGGAGGTTATCTTTGATTTGACTTTATCTTTCCCTATGTTGAAGATATTGACGTTTAGCTTTTTTTGCCTTTCTTTGGTTTTGTCTTTGTCTGTTTTGTTTGTAATGGCTTTGGGTCATTTAGGCTTTAGACCGGCCAATATCATTCTTTCGGTGTCGTTTATGTGGTCTTAATCTTGAGCCTTCGTCTTTTGACTTTGAGTTCTTGAGATCTTTCATCTTGCATCATCTCCTTGACTTGAATCATCTTGATTTGACTTTCTTGATCAACTTGTGCTTTTGACCGACATACTCATACTTGTTGCATTCTTGTTTGACTTGTATGATTATAAGGCTAACAATCTTCCCAAAATGCGATTCTTGATTTGACTTTAAAGATCTTTGAGGAAGTTTAAGATCAACACTCTTGATGCTAAATGATTGACTTTTAGAGCTCGAGTATGAGTATGTGGTAATGAATCCGACTTCGCTGGTACATGGTTGCAACACCGACGTTTGAATCTGCATTTAAAAGGTTAGTGATAAACAACAGATATGGACGAAAGTGTCTTTGTCACTTCGTCGAATACGGTTGCAATAACCACGGTTCCCCGTTAATCAGTATAAATACTGCCTGTGATCAGATAGAATTCATATGAATCTTCTTGACAGGGTTTCGCAGTTGTACTAGCCGTTCTCATTACCGGAGCGTCTCAAAGCAGACAACACGGTAAGAGTGAATCAGATAGTTACTATCTTTCTGATTAAGTCATCAATTCATATACTGGACCAAATCAATATCCAGTTGTCACAAGTTTGATTCATATAGAATCTTGCAAGTCACCTACCAAGAGCTTGTTTGATGTTGGCTCAAGCAGGATTTCCATCTTCACTGTGAATACTTAAGTATCACTCGGATGTTCTGGCAAGATCTCAAGGATAATGCGTAGGACTCTTTGTTACAACTTGTGAACTTTATGGTGTTCAACAAGTGTATTTTGACATTGTGTCCTAATGAGATTTATAATTTGATCTCTTCTTGGCTCTAGACTCGATTTGTGCACTTTGGTTTTTGTAATCGGAGGCTGGAGCAGACTGCCACCTATTCAATATTAACAATCTCGGAGTGAGATGTCAATAGATAACATGTGTATCTCTGTGAGAAATGAGACAAGTTTCTTTTGAGAGAAACTCAAATGGCTGGAAAGGGTTGTGCATTGCATCACTAGGTCCATGACGACTTTCTTCAATATTAACAATCATCATTGTGATTTTGATAGATTATGTATTGACCCGGTTTCTGCTTAAGTTGTGTGGAGGGCTGCTTTGTTTTCACCCTTTATCCATTAACTTTTATTTTTCATATATTCAATTCAAACCCGCTTCAATGCATACTCAAGACTCATCACAAACACCTGTTGTGATTGTTTTTTTCCAATTTTAGCTCAAATCTAATCGCATCTTTCCTTTCTTCTTCCCTTATTCTTATTCATCTCCAATCATACCTAAGGACTGTTATTTCTAAGTACGGATTGTCCTTGGGTAGATCCCTCCAGTTCTGGTTGGATCATAGGACTTATACCTAACCTTAACCACCTTATGACTTCATCGACGTCATGAGATTAATTGGTTGTGGGGTATAGAGATCGAACCATAAACCATTGATATAGACATTTTGAAATACTCCCCCTACACATGTGCACCGAGATTCGAAATTGTTTTGCACACGAAGGAAAGAGTTGCACTTAGAGTCTTAAAGATCACATTCTTCTATATCACATTTTAATCACATTTTCTCCCCTTATTTTAAATAATAAAACATTTAGTATTTGAAATACCAATTGATTAAAATTTATGACATGAAAAGTTCCATGAGGAGAAAAATTATACCACGATATTGCATGAATTGATTTTCTGATAGCTCCCCTTCAACATAGTATGTGGGATACCATTAATTTTTAAAACTTGACATTACAAGGAAAAAATGATATGACACCACAAATATGTTGACGGCGGAGTGAGATGCCTTAGTGAACAATGTATATTATTAATTGACATTATAATTTCCACATTTTAATTTCACGAAATGTTTTTGGATACATAAAATTGATATTTATGAGATATACCCAAAATACATCAAAAGACTTTTGTTTTAAAAGCTCCCCCTCAGAAATTGATTCACTTGTTACGATGACATTGTTGAGCATTCATTTTACCAATTATACCACTTATAAACATTGAATATTATACCAATTATTAAATATATTGAGGAAGGGAGTGTTGAATACACAATTTTAACAAATACCACTTTTTATGGAGAGATACCACAAATTATATTGTAGACAATTTGACATTGAAAGTTCTTTTTGAAAATTATGTTCAATGATTTTATAAACCATGATAGAAGACTTCTCTTTTATTTAAAGAGTAAGCGCACTGAAATGTATACTTCCCTATTACATTCGGGTCCGAGTTATGCACTAAAATGTACATAAGTCATTGAGAAAAATTAGAAATGACGTGTTTTGAAACGTTTGAACTCTTGCTTGAACTTCATTTACACATCCGTGTCAATGTTAATCGATATTTCTAGGTACGTAAATGTTATCGATTCCAAGAGACATGTCGAGAAGATTAATTTTGGTATTTTTGAAATTTTCTGATTTTATATTTTATTTTTCTAGATTTTATATTTTTCTATTTTCTTTTTGTTGGTTTTATATTTTTGTATTTTCTTTTTCAAAAATATTTATAAATCAAAATAAAGAGAAAAATAAAAATATTTACAAATTTGATGTTTGATGGATCAAGCAGATTCGTTTGCCAGAACCTCCAGTTCTTCTGGATTCAAACATCTCAACCCGATTCACGTCTGACGGAGATATTAAACCTATCTTCGATTAGGCTTTAGTAAACAGTAGCAGGCTAACGGTTATTCATTCTGACAAAGAATAATTCAATAATACCCTTTTCAACCTATTCCTTTATGAAGTGATATCTGACATCGATGTGTCTTGTTACTGATTGCTGGCGCTGAAATTGGCACGAGATGGCTATGGTTAGCCTTGAGTCACAAATACATTAGGTATTTTATCAAGTGAAAGGCCATAATTCCTATGAGCTGAGTTCTCAACCATAGAACTTGAGCACAACATGCAGATAAAGACACATACTTGGCTTCTGCTAAAGACATTGAAGTGCAATCCTGCTTCTTGGACGACCAGCTGACTAACTTATCACCTCCTAGAAATTGTATGCCACCAGATGTGCTCTTACGTGAATCGAGACTACCCGCGTGATCTGAATCTGAAAAAGAAGTTAGTTCAAAACCGGTGTCCTTCGGATACCAGAGTCCCATGTTAATGGTATTCTTAAGGTACTGAAAGATCCGCTTAACCGCAGTGAGATGTTTCTTAGTCGGTTTCGCTTGATAGCGAGCATAATAACATGTTGCATGTACAATATCTGGTCTACTTGCTATTAAGTATATGAGTGCTTTGACCATACTATGATATTTTGTTTGGTCGATCGGAGTTCCACTCAAGTCAGCATCTAGATGTTTTGTAGCCATTGGAGTACCAATGCTATAACATGAGGTCATACCATGCTTTATAAGTGTCTCTTATGCATACTTAGCTTAGTTTATAAAGATATCACGTGGGGATTGGTGGATCTGAATTCCTAAAAAAGGAATTTCAGCTCCCTATCATAAGACATTTCAAACTTGCTGTGGCATTAATTTTTCAAACCATTTTTGAAAAGTTTTTGGGTTCGTAGAACCAAAAAACTAATGTCATACAAAACTCGTAATTTGCACAAGAAATAGTCTTCCCCATGTTTAGTTAGAAACAAGTTGGATCAATAAAACATTTTAAAAATCCTTTGGATACCAGGAAGTTGGAGAGTTCATCGTACCACGCTCTTGGAGCTTGTTTGAGTCCATATAATGCCTTCTTTAGACGGTAGACTTGGTCATATGATGATGCATCACAATCCCAACTGACTGGTATTAAACGTACACATCATCCTCAGAGGCCCGTAAAGAAATGTTGTCTTGATGTCCATCTGGTATACTAGAAATGATTTGTGTGCAGCATACGCAACGAATAACCGGACAGCTTCCAACCGAGCAACTGGTACAAATGACTCTTAGAAATCGATTCCTTCCTTTTGAGCGTATCCCTTAGCTACAAGACGAGCTTTATTGTGAATTACAGTATTTTCCTCATCAAGTTTGTTTTTCCAGATCTACTTCATGTTAATGACATTTTTGTAGAGTGGTCTATCGACTAATTCCCATACATCTAATCGATCAAACTAGTGAAGTTCTTCCTGCATCGCTTCAATCCATGCAGAATCAGCCATGTCTTCTTTGATGTTCTTTAGTTCTGTTCGACTCATGGTGAGTGTGAACATACACATCTCGCCATCTGTTTCTAGCTGACGTCTTGTTCTAATTGATTGAGAAGGATTTCCAATTACTTGTTCTAATGGATGATCTTTTATCCAACGATGTTTAGAAGGATGTCGTTGGTAGAATGTATGCATGTTTGATGAGTCAACATAAAGAGATGATGTCTCCCCTTGTTCTTGGGTTTAACAAGTGTAAAAATGACTTTGATAAATTCATCTCGTCACCAATTTAGATGCAAAATCCTTTAATTGGTTTCTGCTTGAATAATGTTCTCATTGGCAGTGAGAGTTGGTACTTGAGTTGGTGCTTGACTTGTAGTTTCAAGTGTTGTTTGAATGTTCAATAGATTTGTATCTATAGCAACGGTTGTTGAAGTAGATGGAGTTGTGTGTTGTTGTTGACGTTTATTAGGTGCATCATAGTAGTTATAGCGGAAGACTTTGACACAACTGGAGTAGTTCCATTGAGTAATTCATCGAACATTAGACTAAATAGCAAATCCAGCTCATTTGACTTTGTTACTGTCTCAGCTGCTTGAGGAACATTTTCTTGACTTTGGGGATCGGGACTAAACTGTCATGTTCAAGGTGCGTTGTTTGTGACCTTTTGGAACGAGGTCAGAACTAACATGATCTGACGTTATGCACTAAAATGTACATAAGTCATTGAGAAAAATGTAGAAATGACATGTTTTGAAAACGTTTGAACTCTTGTTCAAACTTCATTTACACACATGTGTCAATGGTAATCGACATTTCTAGGTACGTAAATGTTATCGATTCCAAGAGACAAGATTCTTTTTGGTATTTTTGAAATTTTCTGATTTTATATTTTGTTTTTTTAGATTTTATATTTTTCTATTTCTTTTTGTTGGTTTTATATTTTTGTATTTTCTTTTTTCAAAAATATTTATAAATCAAAATAAAGAGAAAAATAAAATATTTACAGATTCAATGTTTGATGGATCAAGCAGATTCGTTTGCCAGAACCTTCAGTTCTTCTGGAGTCAAACATCCCATACCGAGTCGTCTGATGAGATACTTAAACCTATCTTCGGGTAAGGCTTTAGTAAACAG
Source organism: Tanacetum coccineum (assembly GCA_026074375.1). Taxonomy (NCBI): domain Eukaryota; kingdom Viridiplantae; phylum Streptophyta; class Magnoliopsida; order Asterales; family Asteraceae; genus Tanacetum; species Tanacetum coccineum. The sequence continues at coordinate 40,454 of BQNB010014419.1, forward strand.
GTCAGCTAATTGGTATTTAGTTCCGACAAAGAATAATTCAATTTTCAACCTATTCCTTTATGAAGTGATATCTGACATCGATGTGCTTGGTACGGGAATGCTGGACTGGATTTCACGAGATGGCTATGGCTTCCTTTGAGTCATAATACATAGGTATTTTATCAAAGTGAAAGCCATAATCTGTGAGCTAAGTTCTCAACCATAGAACTTGAGCGCAACACGCAGATAAAGACACATACTCGGCTTCTGCTGAAGACATGGAAGTGCAGTCCTGCTTCTTGGACGACCAGCTGACTAACTTATCACCACCTAGAAATTGTATGCCACCAGATGCGATTTTACATGAATCGAGACAACCCACGTGATCCGAATCTAAAATAGCAGTTAGTTCGAAACCAGTGTCCTTCGGATACCAGAGTCTCATGTTAATGGTATCTTTAAGGTACCAAAAGATCCGCTTAACCGTAGTGAGATGTTTCTCAGTCGGTTTTGCTTGATAGCGAGCACAATAATATGTTGCATGTACAATATATGGTCCACTTGCTGTTAAGTACATGAGTGCTCCGACCATACTACGATATTTCGTTTGGTCAATCGGAGTTCCACTCAAGTAGGTGTTTCGTAGCTATTGGAGTACCAATGCTATCACATGAGGTCATACAATGCTTTATAAGTATCTCTTGAGCATACTTAGCTTGGTTTATGAAGATACCACGAGGGGATTGGTTTATGAAGATACCATAACCAAGAATCGGTGCAATTTGATCATTTTCAAACTTCACCGTACCCAGAAATTTCTCCACAAAATTACTTAGGAGCTTGAGATTTCCCGTCATGTGCTTTGAGCACACAGAGTCGACAATGAATAGAATTATCTCTATGAGTTGCAAAATAATTAGAAGACAATGGAGTATTAGACACAATGGAACACCTAGGAATCATAGGTTCCAAAATATTAGCAGTTCTAGATGCATTTCCTAGAGGCATACTAACATTTATGTTGACATTTCCTATTGGGGACTTAGGTTTCCATTTGTATCCGGATGGTGTAAACTTAGGATACCACCAACTACATGTCTTACTAACATGTTCATATAACTTCCTAGTTGTGTGTTGAGGTTTTTGGTTAGTGGATTCTGAAGCAACTGTTCTCTTAAGGGTTGTTGCAACAGATTGGTTCACTGTTCATTTGTGTTCTCTAGTACTAATAGGCACAACCATGAGAATTTTAGTCCGAGAATTCACGCCATTAATATAGTGAAGAACACACATATCATGATTGTCATTCAGCACACATTTTCCACAAGCAACACAAACAAAGTTTACATTCGAGGTCTTAGCATTTAAACTGTCATTACATGCAGTTACAGACGTTATATTATTTGAAAACTTAAAATTCCTATGATGGTCTTCTACTTCTTGCTTCTTCCCCTGACTATTGTTAGGCATGACTCTATCTTCTAGTTGATTGCTCTTAAATTGTGGTCTCCTAACACTAGTAGTGGGAATTACTCCTGTAGAGAAAGACACATGTTTGTTAGTTTTCCTAATATCTTGAGTGTCTTGAGGCATACTGTGGTTGTTCTAGTTTAACTTAGGCTTTGTGTGCCAATTTATTACATTCCTGGAGCAATCACATGTGTGTTCTTTAAAATTGACTTCACATTCTGAGGCAAAATCTGTGCAGTGACTGGTTTTGAAAAATCATTGGACACATTATTTGTGGTAACTAACTTTGACTGAAAAATCTGTCTTTGCAAGATAATCTTAAAAAGTAGATGGTTTACCTAAAATTGATTATCTTTGACTTGTAAAAGCAATCGGTTGTTGAATAACCAATGGTTTTTCAAACTTAGTTTCCACATATTTTCCTTTCATCTTTTCAATGAGTTTCTTCAACTCACTTATTGCAATGCCTTTGTCTTGTAATTTGAGCTTTCAAGTCTTGAATTTCGAAAAATATTGTTCACGTTCTTTTAGAAATACGTTTGACTAATTTATTGAAAGCCTTTGTCATTTTTATCTATTCTTTACAATTGTTGTAATGCAAGGTTAAGATTAATCGCGATGTTCTGAAGTGCTTCTAAAATAATCTTTGAAATTGTTGTTACTTTTTCGGGAATGCTCTTTTTAGACGATTCAAATTTGAAGACTTGGTCCACGTAATCACATTGTAAATCAGTGAATTCATCCAGAGTAGTATACACACCAAGTATAGCATTCATGTCAGCATGAATAATATACTGAAAGGTCGGGTCGAAAAAATTCATATTCAATACACTGTGTTTTTGGAGTGTTCCTGTTGAGATTTTGAGAGAGTCTACTTCAAGTTTAAGAGAAATAAAGTATCTAAAATCAGCAACCATTTCCTTTTCAAAAACATAGTGATCATTTTTCTATATTCTGCATTGTTTCTAGAATTTGAGGGACAATATTTTCCTTCAATTGTATTTTGAATGAATTGGATCTATGTGGACCATTTATATGTTCTTTTAGCGTTCTGTTTGTTCGACAACGTTCCTCTTCCATCAAAATCGTTGTCATCTCTTTTTTTTTTATTTTGCAGAGAGTCTTTAGAGCTTTTACATTTTTTGATCCCACGGAATGGATTCATCCATCCATTTTTCCTACAAAGTTGTTTGTTTATTAAAAGACTCTTTTGAATTTTCATTCTTGACAGGTGTATGACTCATTTTCCAACTTTTTGAGAATATATCTCCTGTACAGACCGACTTTAACATTGTGTAATGAACAAATCATAAAGATATTCATAGGTTTTTATAATCAATACGGTTCTGATTAGATCACTTATTTTGATCGGACCTTTTCTTAGGCAAGGACGAATCGTTTGTTAGATTCAGGTGCTAACATTAATCAGATTTTCATTACGGCAAATATATATATAGTCGAGTATTAGCGCCTTTTGTGTTCTCTTGTGGACTAAGGTTTAACTATTCTCGTTTTACAATTACGATTAAAGCATTTTAATTGTTGAACTGATTGACAGGTTTTGTAATATATCATCAAAAGCGTTTGACCCTTATTTTTAATTGCATTGACCTTTTCAATTTCTTTGTCTTCCGTGTTTTGTAAATCGTAATTTGAGCCTCTTTTCTTGTGTCATCTATGAAGGTTGGTTTCTTGTGTGCAAAAAAAGTCCTTTTTCATTTCTGAAATCGTGTTGATTTAAAGCTCGTTTATCTTTCGCGAGTTTATTCATTAAAGGGATCTTTTCAAATTCCATTATGTTATGACATTAAATCCACCATTTTGCTTTTGCACAATCATTTGCCAACTTTGAAGTTTAAGTCACATTCCCGATATATATCAAGTCAAGCCTTGGACTTCTTAAGTACTTTGAACATCAATTGATTTGTCTTTGTCAGTTCACTGTTTGCTTACTTTGAAAAAGGTTATTTGTTGATTCTTAACTTTTTTATTTTTGTTTTGAAATCCCTCAATTTCACCTTTCAATTATCAATTAAATTCTTGTTTGATGATTTAAAAAATTTATTACTGTTTTTGATGTCATCCAATTCACATTTTGTTTCTCATTTAAGAAGCAAGCAAATACGTATCTTTGGCAAGACTCATAATCATCTTGGTCACGCTAATTTCTCCATTAGTAACACTATCATTTGAATCATAGTGATGTTAGTATCACCTTGTTTCTCCAGATATGTGTCATTAACAGATTCAGGTTGCTTAGGATGTTCACTTTCAATGGCAAGCACATTATAGTTATCATCATTATTTTGTACCTTCTGTAATGGATCATCATCAAAGATAGGCCTAGAATTGTCAGGATTATCTGGAGTAACCTCTTGAATTTGTGCCATGTGCATATAATGTGCCTCCAATTCCTGATCGTTAGGTTCATCATCAGAGTCATCCCTCCAGACAGCTTGTTCAGCACTCAACTGGATTCCAGCTTCCTCTTGCTTACACAATAGCATTTCTCCTTGTTATAAGCCGCATCCTTTTCCCGTTTTGGTTTCTGACATTCCTTTACTACATGCCCATATTCCTTGCAATTATAACATTGAATCCCAAACTACTGCACCACCTGTCTACCTACATTCTCCCTAGCCCCAGCAACATTAACTACCCTATGATTATCATACCTAGTGCCTATGTTAATCCTTGGAGTATTATCTTGATTTTCTCTACTGGTGTTTGATGAAGTTCTGAGGTTGTTGTTGGTAGGTTTGTAGATTTTCTTGAATGATAGAGAAATTAAAGCCATGAGTTTATCAATCTCCTTCTCCTTTGACATTTCATCATCTTTAGCAACCATAGTAGATTCTTGATCATAAGTGGGTGGAGGAGAGTTGACAATTGCTTTACCTCTATTTCTGGTAGCAGCTTGTTGTGATCTGGTTAAGGAATTTTAAGTGTAGTGATTAGGATGGTTTTAAGGATGGTAAACTGGTTATTGTTGAGCAACAAGTGCAAGTGGATTAGTAGTACGTGCTAGTCTTTCATCTCTTATCTCGTTAACTTCATTCTGGTGTTGCTTCAGGATGTCATACAGTTTGTGGTAGAAGACAGTCTTTAATTCTTGACCCTTCTTAACAAGCGTCACAAACCTTTGCCATTATGGTTGTAGTTGAAGTAATAACTGAACATTCACTTGATGGTTGGTAACATCATACTGATTTCTGACAAGCTCATTCATCATTTTGTAGAACCTTTAGTAATTCGATTCAAGTGATTCACCATCCCGTGATGTGAATTTTCCAAACTCCCAATATAGATTGGTTTCAAGATCTTGAACATTGATTGATTCACCTTGTTTCAACCTTTCAATTGCTTTCCATATCTCACATGCATTTGGACAAGCATCAACTGTGGTTGTAGATATCTTATTCTACTCTGTAGAGAATTATTGAAACAGCTTCAGCTTCAGCATTCAGTTGATCTCGTATGTCTTATGAAACATTCTTGTAGTTCTCCATATACAATTCTGTAGTGGTTTCTGAACTACCTTCAGGAACTAGAACAGTCTTCTTAGTCCATTTGAATTTGTAAGGTGGATTCTAGAGACAATAGTGGATGTGTTCATTGTTAGGTTTGGTGTCGATGTATCTCTTTATTTTAGATTTCCACTAAACGTAATTACCAGGTGCTAACATTGGTGGACAGTCTTTACCACATGCTTCCATGATGGCATTGTGAAGAGAATATGATGTTTGAGTTTGCAAATTGGTATTGGTATTTGAAATTTTGATGTTGTGAATGGATATATTTTGATCTTAAGTAGGTAAAGTGATTGTTGTTGTGTATTGTTGATGGAAATCTAGTTCACGGGATTTTACAAGTCTTGATTAAACCAAGAAAAGAATAATCTTTTATGAGATTTTACAAAATCAAGAAGAAACCGTGAAACAAGAATTGTTGAAGTACTTGTCTTGTGTGGTATAAATCTCCTAAGCTTGATGTGTATAAATCTCTTAAGCAAAACTGATGCGTATAAATCACTTAGGCTTAATCTGATGCGTATAAATCACTTAGGCTTAATCTGATACATATAAATCACTTAAGCTTAATCTAATGCGTATAAATCACTTAGGCTTAATCTGATGCGTATAAATCGCTTAGTACAAAAACGTGTATAAATCGCTCAGCTTCAACACGCGTATAAATCGCCCAGAGTAAAAAGCGTATAAATCGCGTAGGCAAATAACACGTATAAATCGCTTGGTACAAATACGCGTGTAAATCGCCTGATCTCCAACTCGTATAAAACGCTTAGAGCAAAGACGCGTATAAATCGCCTAGAGTAAAAACCCAAGTTTTTCAAACTCGAAAAAGATGCAATTTTTGACACTTTTAGGTGATTTCTTTTGCAAAACTAAGCTAAACTAAGAAAGCCTTAACATAAAAATACAAACTTTTTGATTTTTGAGGCGAGTTTTCACCTTTTTCAAGCTTTTCGATTGAGTTTTTCAAAAACAAAAACAAGAGAAGATTTAAAAGCTTAGCTATTCAAGACTACAAATAAGCTATAAAAGAAGATGTAAAAAAACAAATCGTATCTTTGAAGATGAAAGAAAGAAGAAGAAAAAGAAAGAAAAATAAATAATAAGCTCGTTATATAAGCTCAATATTATGCCTTGGTTTGGCTTAATAATCTCACGAACCACACAATAATCACCTTAATACCCCTTCTTGATTCATGATACGAATTGTTTACCTAAATAATTAACCCATATTCACAACTAGATTAAGAACAAATTAGCTTATATGAGCCGATTAAGCAGAAAGAAAAGAGAGAAAATTCAAAAAAGTGTTTAGCCAATGTGCTTCGAAGAGTTTGAGATGAGTTTAGTTGCGTCGTTGCAGATGTTAATGAGAGGAAAATAGAGAGGGAAAATGAAAGCATATTAGTTTGAAGATTAAAGTTTGGTGGGTTACAACATACATGAAATGATAACAACACCCTATATCAACTCCCTAAGCCAACATATTATGGCGTAGGCTTTCACTAACTGGGCCCGAGCTTGGCTTGTTGTTGGGCTTCTTAGCCCAAAAACTAATGGGCTATATTAGCTTAAAATCCAAGCCCGTTAATCCTGACTAGCCTATTACATAACATCACTAATTACGACTAAGACGACCGATAACATTCTTGTTCAAATTATATAAAAATAAGGCTAACAATAACGTAAAGTACAATTGGGGGTTTAACAAGTGTGGGTATTTAATATGCCAAAGTCTCAAGGAAAAACGATTACGGGATTCTGGCGTGCTGGCCACGCGCTGACGCGTGGGCAGCGCGCCAGAGGTAAATTGTTTTTCCCAAATTGGGACTCTTGGTATATAAATACCCAACCTTGGCCTTTGTATTCCTTACCTCTTACAAACATTCTTTCCTCTCTTTTCTTTCCTCTAATCCTCTAAGTCTAAACATCAAGTGTTCTTAATCTTCTCCTCTATCATCTATTGAAGAACACACATCTCCGCAAGAGAGCCACACAAGTGCTTAATCCACACTTATGTGTTTTGTTGAGGGTATTATTTCTCATATCCTTTCTATTAGAATCAAGTCTCTAGGTTAGGTTAGGACTTGGTTCATCATCTATCTTTTTATCTTATCGAGTTGTAAGGGAAGTCTTGTATCCGTGGGATCAAGCCAAGATCATTGGGGTTTTGGAAAGCTTCCAAGGGAAAGGATTCTAGAGTTTTAGGTTAAGTCGAATCACGAGTTCTTAGAGGTGGATTCCGAGGGCGGAATACCGTAGGTAGTAACTCTTCTGTATGAGCGCCGAGCTTTGTTGAAAGTCGGTGGAGTTAAATTGTAATATTGTTTGTAGTCCACCATAAGGATTATAATAGCAATAGTATCGGTGTCGTGGATTCACAACTAGACATACAGAGGGACTAAACCCCCTTCCCGAACCAGTATATATCATGGTGTCTCTTCTTCTCTCTATATACTTATTGTTCTAATTGCAAAGTGGATTAATACACCACTCGGCTCTTTCGAGACTTGAAGTTTTATAAACTTCGAAGAAGACAAGAAAACCGTATACACCCCCCCCCCCTCTATTCTACAATAAAAAATACTAATATTTTTGAAATTTGATTATTGTGTAATTTTCGAAAAAGATAAGCTTACTGGACCAAACTTTATGAACTATGTTGGGGCAACATTGACTAAGATCTCCTTTATGTTTTAACGATGACAAATAAACTTTCTCAACACTTAAAAATCACAAAACGTAGCTAGGATACGGGCAAAACGGAAAATAGGAGTTCTGGCGTGTTAGTCACGCGCAAGCACTTGGCAAAGCGCTCCTCACTTAAAAGTCCGTTTTAGTCAATAAAAAAAAAAAATTAGGTTCGGGATTTCTTCTTACAGAAACACTGTGGATTCTTTCAATAAAGGTTTGTACATGATACTTGAGCAATTAGAAACACTCGAAGCAAGGTTTAGACTTAGAGAGGAGATAAAACAAGTCCTCTTGTTTTCAAAAAAATGGCAACTCATTTTCTTTATCAAACGCCTCTAGCCAAGGCCAAAACTTCTTTTCTAAACCAAGTATAATCATACTTTCAACATACCACCAAACGAAAGTATTCATTTGAACATAATCCGGATTTACGTTGTCTCTAATCAAGTAATTGGTTTTACTCCCTTATTGGTCAAACTAAATAAAATGTCACTTTGCATAAATGTGTCTTTTCCCTTTACGGTGTGTGCTTTACTTGAGATGCAAACCCACTTAGCTTGTTTGCATCAAGATGATTAGTGATCATATCCATTGTTGATAATCATGGATTAAGTCTTAATGACTATTTGAGTTTGTGTTATTTGGAAGTTAATTATGCTTTGATCTTTATTATTTCCCACACTTAAATATTTTATAAACTCCTACATTCCTCTATATCTTTCATACATCACTTATACCCCACTTCCCACTAAACATTCTCCTAATCATTTGTTAATCCTCATTTTCCAACAAATGATTATTCTTACCTTTCTACATAATCTAGACAATCCTTTACATTTCTCAAATCGTTCTTTATTCATCATTGCCTAATTATATTCTCTCTTTAATGGCAATATGATTTACCTACGTAATCAATACTTTTAATATTCATCTGGATTCATTACAACCCAACAATGAACATTCACATACCTTCTTCCTTAAACCTTCCTCATATAAACCTTCCCCAATTCTTTATCATCACATATAGCGATCAACTCAAATTTACTTTACACAATGTTACTTATTGTACCCTTTATTCCTTACATTCCTCACATATGCTCCTATGTGTCATATCATAACATTCTCACCCACACATTCTCTACTCATTCTCTTCTTCACTCACTTACTCACACATACTCTCATTTGAGTTTCAAATAACACATATGCACAACACCTCAAAACTTCTTCTATACTCTTCACTTGACTACACTCACTCACAAACTCTTAGTTTCAAATGCAAATCTTACACATCAACAAATTCCTCTACATCTTTGCCACTCCTTTATCGTAACATTTACAAATTTTTCAAATTTGAATTTGAAAATTAAAAATCTAAGGCACTATTTATCACAATCATTACAACTCACATAAGCACTCACCACACAACTCACTTCTTACAAATTTGAATTGAAATTCATCACTTTTCCGCTCACAACATCCACCCTTTCTCTCCAAGTTTGGAATATTCTTTGGCATATTATTTCTCTTTACGATGCTAATTCTAATCACTCTAACCATGGTTAATTTCCTTAAACTAATTCAATTGCACATGAGGAATACCACTATATACTTTTGTCTAATTCCTTTAGCTATCTCTTTGAAATTAAAAGACATCCCAAACTTTCATTAATCAGTTTCAAATACATTTTTTTCAAATGAACTATTTGAGTTCATTGGACCTTCATGTAAGAATAATGAAAAGGTCAATTTTTCAGTGTGAAGTATAATTGGGGGGGGGTATAGCTAGAACGGGTATTAAAACGCTAAAAACCGAGTCATGCTTCCAGCGCGTGGCCTTCGTGGGCTGCGCGCCGGGCTTGAATTGAGGTTTTATCATTTTTCTAGGTTCTTATGATCTATATAATACCCCTAGTGGATCTTGTGTTGCTCGCCTCTTACAATTCTTTCTTTCATCTCTTTTCTCTTCTCCTATCCTCTAAGTCTAACACCTCTTGTGTTCTAATATTCTCTTTTATCAAATTTAAAAGAACAAATCATCTCCCAAGAGAGACACACAAGTACCTAATCTACACTTGTGTGCTATTAGTCGAGGGTCTTCTTTCTCATACCCTTTCTATTAGAATTGAGTCTTTAGGTTAGGTTAGGACTTGATTTGAAACAAACAACTATCAATCAATTTGGTTGTAAGGAAAGTCTTGCATCTTAGTGATCAAGCCTAGATCAGTGGGTGATCTAGTTGGGGTTTTGGTATACTTCCAAGGGTAAGTTCTTCGTGGTCCTAGTAATCTTAGTGAACCTAGGAGTAAGTCAAATCACGGGTTCTTAAGGGTAGATTCTGAGGGCGGAATACCGTAGGGAGTAGCTCTTCTTAGTGAGCGTTGATCTTAGTGCATATCGATGGAGCGAAGTTGTAATATATTTTATAGTCCACCATAAGGATTATACTATAGTAATAGTATAGGTGTCTTGGATTTATAATTGGATGTACAAATGGTCTAAACCCCCTATCTCGAACCAATGTATATCATGGTGTCTCTCTCTATCTAATTTATGTCTATCTCATCAAGTAGATCATTACACCACTTGGTTTCTTTAAGACTTGAAGCTTTATAAACTTTAAAGAAGTCGAAAAGACATACTTACCCCCCCCCCCTCCTCTCTACGGTTATACAAATTGGTATTGAAACTTAAGGATTGTCCTTAAGGCTTAGAAGAAACTAGTTCATTTGGAACAACCTTTAATGCCAATTCCTTTACTTGTGGCGCCTGTAATTGTGTGTGATGCTTACCATGCTGTATATGACACACAACATGAAATAGCTTATCTTATTATTTATATGCACTACTCCCTAGTTACTCTATCTAATCTATTACGTTGTCACATCCTTGTTAGTGTAATGTGAAGTATTCCCCTAATTTAATAACGAGTTGGTCAGAAATGCATTATTTTTTGACCTCTTAATGTTTTGATAATAACAAAATGTAAAAATGTTTAAGATAAAAATAAACGTTTACAAATTATTAATTGTAAAATTCCAATTTATAAGATAGTAATAACTTAAGGTATGGACAAAAAATTAAGTATGCCTGATTTGTGTCAATAAAAATTGTTTTCTCTTAACATCAAACTTTTTACAAAAGTTTTTTACACAAAAATATATATAAACAAAATATTTTCTAATTAAAAGAAAGTTTTATTGAAAACTTAAATTTGAATTTAAATTTCACCCCAATAATGGATCGGTTCCATAACAGATACAACTTCCCCACAAAAAGACAAATACAGAGAGCGTTAGTCTACTGGGCGGCCCTTATAGGTCTGCGAGCACCCATATATATCGAGTCCGCCAGAATCCGCCGTAGTGACGGTTTAGGTTTTCCTGCTATAAATTACTACTCCATCCTTGTGAAAAACACATCTTGGCCCTTGAATTTTTCAGGATAACTTTCCCTCTCTAAAAACCTTCATTCTTTCACTAAATCTCTTGATCACTAACATTGTTTGATCTTGTTTCAAGTGATATAATCTCTTCTTCTCATTTCACCTCTCCTCTCTATCAAGTGCGAGAGAAAAACATTAGTATTCGCCAAGAAATGAATTGTTATTTAGTGATCTCTCCTCTCTTCTTCGAAGTATCAAATCTCTATTATAGTTATCTTGTGTAATTGTGGATTAGATTGTGTGTTAATCCATAGTGTAGTCTTGTAAGTGTGTAGTGTTTATGATATACGCGTTAGAGTGGTTCTAGCTAAGATTAGGACTCGACATTTAGGCTTAGTGTTGGAAAACTACATAAGCAACGTGTAAACGTTTTTCTGCTTGGGATTGGTGCTTGTTGACATTTGCAATTAGAGTAGGATTCTCAGGGAGTGGAGTAGGGCCGAAGTAGAGCAGCGTATCCGAACCTTTTATAAATCATTGATGTCTTGGTTTGATTGTTCTTTCTTTTCTCTTTATATTGTTGAGTGATTGTTATTTTAGTATTAGTTTTGCATATTTACATATTGGTTCCTATTGTTGGATTGATTGAACATACAACGCGAATCTAAGTATTTTGAAAGCAAACTTTTTTACAATACGTAATAAAGAACCTAATAAATAAATATTCAACACCTCTTTTAGGTTTCCACAATTGGTTTAATCCATATAAAATTCGGGTTTTAAACAATTCGTTTCTACAATCATCTCTAGCTAAGTTCTTTATTAATGACAAAAACATAACTAACCATTTTTCTCAACCCTCTTTTTTATCTCAAACTTGATTTCTTTACTATCTCTATCAAACTTTGTAGATAAGCATAGCAACTTGAAAAAGTGTTAAAATTATTTTTAAACCCTAAACTTTGACACAAAAATAATCTTACAATTATTAATTTTTTTTTTTCATTTAGTATTAAATCTATTATGCTTGCAAAATCCCAATGGAAATTCTCAAAGAATACACCAAGATTATCTCAAAGATTTTGCAAATCAAAATCCGGTTTTCGTTACTGTATGCTGTGCCCTTAGTTTTGAAATGCCCGGTGCCCATCTGGTCAACATGCACCGAAAAGAACCGGCCTATAGTAAAACTTTTTTTCTATAAAATCCAAATAACATTTTCTCATGTTTTACACACACCTTTCTCAATCTAATCTTCTCTACTAACAAATCTGATCTCTTTCCCTCTCTAGCATCTCTTTCTAAATCTTGTGTAGGTTATTCACTTCAAGATAAGGTGAGTGCCAAAATTATTGCAGAAATGTTTCAAGCAGCTCAAAAGTGTCCTTGATCTTATTCATCTTACTTCATTAAAAGAGATGTCTTGTTGTGAATTTTATATTGTATTTTTAGTTGTACCTCAAGTGTAGTTGTGTTATTATCGATTATCGTATGTGAGAAATTCTGAGTGTATCATCTTTGTAACTCTATAGAAGCTGTACCATCGTTTCTGTGAGGTTCTCGCCAAGTGAAAGGGTTGGTGACAAGTGTATAACATACCTTGAGTAGGTTGAATCAGGGAGTAGAGTAGGCAAGGAAGGTTGTCTTGTAGCCGAACCACTATAATACTTGTGCAAACTTGTTTCCCCGTGTTGAATCATTCTAACACTCTATCTTCTCTTTTACTCTTATCATCTCTTATTTCTTTAATTATCAAACATTAATTCTCTAGTTCACTTCACTTAAAGTTTCAAACAAAAGTGGTAACCAAGTTTTTTATAGGCCAAATATTTTAGAAAAACTATTCAAACCCCCACCCCCTTCTAGTTTTCACAATTGGCATCAAGTAGTAGGTTATCAAGTTTTAAAATAATTTATATTTTAAATCTTTTAAACGATTATGTGATGTTGGAAAACTCACAAAGAAGGTCAATCTATGCAACGACCACCTCTATTCGAGGCTAATTGTTTTATATATTGGAAAAATTCATTATTGAAAACTTACGGGAAAGTCTAAGGATATTGATCTTTGGTATATCATAAGCTCATGGTAATCTACAAACCTCCATCATATCAAGGGAAGGTAAGGATAGTTGTTCACCATTATGTGAAAAACTTGATTGAAATCAAAGAAATTGCTTTCAAAAAATGATGTAGGCTAAAATGGTTATTTACAATTGCTTACCTAAAAATGGAATATTGAATGAATTTTCTTGTGTGCACGGCTCAAAATATTTGGGGATTTTTTAATAATACTCATCAAGGATAACCAAACAAGGTTAAGAGATACTAAATATACATTTTTTTGTTCAAAAATTATAAGGAGTTTACAATTACCGACATATGAAACCATTGATGTGCCTTTTCTAGATTTAATTTACCATTTCGTTTACTCTCTTAAAAGCACTTGATGTATCTTTTTCAGTCGTAACCATGTATAGGAAATTCTTGAGTTGAGGGTCTCCCATAAAATGGAGCACCAAAGGTAGACGGGTTAGAGGAATCCAAAAAGACTTGTCAAAGCTATCTTTAGACGAACTTGTTTGGATAACCTCAAAGTCTATGAATTGGTAGTTCTTGAGAAGGCTGGAGATTGCAAAAGAACAAGAAAGAAAAGTACAAGTCTCTCGCATTAAAGCAAGACAGGTTTGATTGTGATGATACATATTCCTCGGATAAGCATTAAATGAGGAATATGCAATGGCCGTAAGGATTTACAAGAAATTCTTTTAGAAGAAGAGGATGTTTGTACGACAACCCATATGATGACAAAAAGAAACTTCTGAAAATCAAGAGAAAGATAAAAGGGGAAATGATCGAAGATTGCTTCAGTCGTGGTGATCCAAATCACTTCATTAGTGATTGTCCCAAAAACTCTTCCGGAGATCAAAAGGCATTCTGTTGTCTGCAAGTTGGTGCGATAGGTGGGATGACTCAAAGAAGAGAGATTTTTTTTTTTTTTTGGTCTCATGGCTCACTCAAACGAGGTACTATCCGATAATCTTTACTATAGTAGTTCATCTTTAGATAACGAATCTAGGCAAGATGAGTATGACAAACTTTGTCAAATGAGTCTTAGAATTATTAACAAAAACAAATACCTAAAGGCTAAAAATGAATCACTCAAAAAGACCATTAACGAACATAAAACCAAGCTAGACATATTAGAAAAAGGTAAAAGCAATTGTGATGCTTGTAATGAACTTAGATTTAGAAGTTAAACTCTCTCAAAACTAAAACAGCTAGTTCGAGAAGTAGTTCGTCTTTACAAAAAATGGTCGAAATGCAAAAACCGTCAAAAGACAAGTGTGGATTAGGATACACAGAGACTATAGCTTCCCCTAGAAACACTAAAATCAAAAATATAGGATATCATCTTAAGAAGCTCTCTGTAGAACCGGTTGGCCGCTGCCATTCATCAACAGCACCGGCTTGTTCAATCGAACAGCATCGGGTGTCTGATGACAGTGCAGAAAAAGAAAAAGACTTGGAAACCAACGTAGTTAAACAAAATGAAGTCCATACTAATTACAAAATGTCTATTTTTAGGCGCACCATAAGGGTAACTAAACTAACTCCAATTCATAAAAACTTGGTCAAGGACATGGAAAAAGTAAAATCCAAACGCCCCTAAAACGACCGTTGGTGCAGTCTAGTAAGCCTATACCATAAGCGGATTATCGCAAGTAGGTTGGAAAACTATGGAAACACACATGACAAAAATTTCAACCCTTTCTTATGTATAATCAATGGAGTCCTTTTCCTCCATTTCAATACATGGGACAACCAAACGGTATGCATAACACTAACAGACCCATGAGATATTAGGGACCAAATGCTTGAGTGGTTTTATGTATCTAGGTACGTCAAAAGGTGAAACTTGACCCAAATGAATGGATCCAAGATATCGGTTTGTATAACTTATGTCAGGAAACAAAAATTCTTCTCTTCCTGTAAAACTTTTGATGGAGTTGGTAAGTGTTATTTGATTAGTAACACTAAAAGCTAGATATCGGCAAGGTTTACAATTTCTATTTCATAACTCTTATCACCATCAATGATGTTGGTCACGTAGAAAATCTCAGTTTTAATCTTCTTAGCACAGGTCAAATTTGCGATAAAAAGTGCAGGTATATTTAGAGAACCGGATAAGCGAAACTAATTAAAAACGGCATAACTATTGGAAAAAGGAATTAGGAATTATGACCTTTACATTATGAAATGGGAACCGCACCAAAGTCGCCTTTGGCTACCTCTATAGTTGATACTTCGGACCTTATGGCCATCGAGATTGGGTCACGCAATTTGCGACTTATACAATCGCTTATCAATCTAACAGAGCTTGTTAGAAGTACTTACCAAAACTAAATTTGAAATACAATTTTGCAAAGCTATTGCCAACATTGGAAAACAAGTAATGGAAAGCATAGGCTAAACAACATGGTTTATACTTGAAATGTCTAGAACTTTTGCATATGGACTTGTTTGGTCTATCGGCCGTTCAAAGTTACGAAGGTAACTTCTATACTTTGGTCATTGTTGACGACTATTCAAGATACACTTGGATAAAAAATTTAAAACATAAAAATGAAGCTTTTGATCATTTTGAAATTCTAAGTACAAATATTCAAATCCAAAAGGGTTTCCCTATTGTTTCAATCCGTATAGATCATGGTCGGGAATTTGATAATGAAGTACAATTTAGAGCTTTTTGTGATGCTAATGGCATTACTCATAATTTTTTGGCTCTACGTACTCCTCAATCAAATGGGGTAGTAGAAACATTAAGAATAGAAAACTTCTACAATGGTATAAGTTAGAACATTGCTGAATGAACAATCAATTCCTTAGAAGTTTTGGTGTAATGCCATTGACACCTCCACCTACATTCTAAATAGGATTCTTATTAGACCTTTCCTCAGAAAAACTCCTTATGAGCTTTTCAAAGGTAGAAAGCCCAACTTAGAATACTTTAAAGTTTTTGGTTGTAAATGTTTCATTTTAAATACCAAAGACTACCTTACCAAATTCGACCATAAATTGACCGAAGGTGTTTTCTTAGGATATTCCCCTAATAGTAAAGCTTATGTAGTTCTAAATAAAGAACCCATGAAAGTCGAAGAATCTCTCAATGTTAAGTTTGATGAAACTCCTCCTCCTAATTCACCTCCTTTAGTAGATGATGACTTTTCATGGAAGTCCGGAACTCATAGAAAGAAAAGGAAAAACAAAAGTAAAGGACTTTAAAAGTCAAGGAAAAATTGAAACCGCATTAAACAAACAAATCTTAAACATCAATGAATCTAAAGATATCCCTTAGGAACCGTCAATAGGAACATAAATCAAAGAACTCTAGTGCCTAAGTTCAAACCAAAAGAGCAACTTCTTTTGTTTTTTTTTTTCCGTTTAGCAACCTAAATACATTTAAAGAAGCCCATACAAGATGAAAGTTGGATGTGGCTTATGCAGAAGAACATAAATCAATTCTAAAACTAATGTCGTATGGTGTCTTGTTCCTCCTCCAAAAACCAAACTATCATCGACAAAAAGGGTCATTTAAAAACAAAACTTGAAGAAAATGGTGTCGTGTTAGAAACAAAAGCAAGGACTTGTAGCACAAGGATACCAATCAACAAGAAGGCAGTAGACTTCATATTTGAATACCTATGCCCTGATGGGCAAGATTAGAATCTATAAGTATCCTTTGGCGTAATGCTTTGGTGCTCGTGACTTTAACTCTTCTTCTAATGGATGTCAAAACAGTGATCTTTCCTAATGGTTTTTAATAAACAATGAAGTGTATGTAGCCCCATCTACCTCCAGGATTTGTAGATTTTGAAAAAACCTATATGTTGTGTAACTCAAAAAGGCTCTCTATGGTCTATTGCTCAAAAAAGCACACACAAAGCTTGGTATGATGACTCCAAAGCCTTTCTTCTTGGTCATTAAGTACCACCAATGGGCTTAGTAGATAACACCTATTTACTTAGAAAAAGGTTTCAAATATCACATTGTCCAAATTATGTGGACGACATCATCTTGGATCAACTTTGTCAAGACTTATGTTGATTGATTTCTCCAAAATCATGCATGTTTGAGTTTGAAATGCGCATGATGGTGAATTGAATTTCTACTCCTTGGTTTACATAATCAAACACTTAGAAGATGGATCGGAATCTTCTTCAATCAATTAAATATGTAAGGAAATGTTTAAGAAATTCTTGGTCTTGAAGACGCCAAACAATTAAAAATCCTATGTCCTCCGCAAAACCAAACTCACCCGAGCATGATGAGGGTGAACACATCGCGCACTAATTATTGTGGTTTATGATTGGTAGTTTATCTATCTAACAGCTAGTCGCCACTGATATATGTTTAGTGTTTGTCCTTTGCGGCTCATTTCAGAAGCTCCTAAACCTCTCACCAAAGCCATAAAAACGATTCTTCCGTTACATCGAAGTTACTTCTTACCTAGGCATTTATGGTATCCCAGGGAATACCGGTCTTGAGACTTTTGTCTTATGCCCGATTCTGATAGCGGGGAGACTATGTCGATCGAAAAAGCTCTAGTGGTGTATGTACTTCGTTAGGTTCGTTATCTCCTCATGGGATGTTCCAAGAAACAAACCGCTTTAGAAAACTATTGATAAGTGTTAGAATACACATATCCATTTGTACCTAAAATAACCCAATTTAAGCCCAAAACATACAAAAATGGCAAAAATTGCTTTTTGTATTTGTGTTTTGTGTACTGCAGGTACGGATAAGTCATAAATATCACAAGAAAAACAGTTAAAAGCTGGCAAATGAACGGGGACCAGTGAATCAAGAAGAGTACAAAGCGAGCTAGAAGAGTACAAAGCTTATGCTCATTCCTTTTTATAAACTTCTACAAGGGGCCATTTTCGCATTTCTCGAAAGGTATTTATAACTTGTAGAGGGAGAAAGAAAGAACAAGGACCAAATGTGTAAATACTTCCCAAAGATCAACAGTTTTAACTGTCGAAAATAGGGGGGAATCCTTTTACTATTCATGTCTCCCCGTTTTTCACTACCATGGTAAAACAAGGGGCAAATGAATAATTAAGGGTACGGCAAGACAATTTCAAGGTCTATCTTACAAGTTGGCAGGAGGGTATAATTTAGTCTATTCAAGGGGTTACTTATCCTAGCTCAAGCTCAATGCCTCGTCAATAATGAAAAAGCACATATTTTGGGGGTTGTGTATAAATTACTCACCCAAAAACTAACACAATCGTCACATCCAAAGAATGCCAGCTGGCTAATACCTAGGTGTGCCACATAATTGATTCCCAACGTACACAACATAGATCAAATGATTAAAGAGCATGTATGGCAGACAGAGATTTATATTCTTCGGTGGGCCAGCACAGAGGACTAGAAGCTTCAGTTGGCTCTATAAATAGACCTCACTTCTCCACACACACACCATTAGGTTTTAGTAGTCGATTTTTAGTTTTATTAATTTTTAGCTTAAATTCATAATTTTCTTAAATGTAATTTCCTTTTTCAAGTATTGTAATCAGCTTCTTTAATTAATGAAATTCAGTTTTTTAATGCTTTAAATCTCGTTTTCTAAGCTCTCTTTTAAGTCATAAGCTCTCTTAATAAGCTAAGTTGTCTCATAAGCTAATAAGCTCATTTTAAGCTTTTTCCAAAGTCTCTATAAGTGAAAATAGAGTTGTTTGAATTCAGTATTAATCTTACTTAAACCTTTAATTAGTTTAAACTTACATGGATCTTATTGGATTTAAGCTTTTGGAAGGGGATCTTACCTGGAAAGATTGATCCCAAGGACTTTTACTCCTTGATATCTTAAGCTAGAGAGCTGGATAGCTGCTTAATGGTTCCTCCATTGTTTAGCTAAAGGATCAAGTAAGTTTCTCTTTTCATTCTCTTCTAAATTCAGTTTAAATTGCTTAGTTATAGCTTATATGCTTAACATTGCTTATTTGCTTATTCTCTTTGCTTATTAGTGTTTAAATATCTCTTATATTGCTTATTAGTTGTTTGTCCTTATCTGTTTTTGCTTAAATAGTTATAGATCATTAGTTACTAATTTCTGTCATAAAAACTCATAAAATCCAAAAATATTAGCTTAATTAGTTAAGATTTATTAGTATTTTGCTTATTCATGGTGTTTCAAATATTGATTTTTGATAAGTTTGTTTTTTTATGCTTAGTTTTTATTTTGGTATTTAGTATTTGTCATTAGATTTTCTTTAATAGTTTTTTCAAATCTGTCATGATCTTAAAGTATGTGTTTGAGTTTGTGATTCTTAAAATTTGACACTTGACCCTAGCAGTATTAACATAAGTTAATACTGCTGAACTTTTACACTACCAGTACTAACTTCCAAGTTAGTACTGCTTTCTCAAGTTAGTACTGCTAGCTTAGATTTAAGCTAGGAATTCAAGTAGGATTAAGTTTAGTTGTAGCTTATCTTAAAATCAGTTTTAGTTTTCATTTTCGGGCTTATTTCATAGCTTAATTTTGTTCTTAAAAATCAAATTGCATCAGCAGCACTTTCAAGTGAAAGTACTGCTGAACTTTTACACTAGCAGTACTAACCTCAGTTAGTACTGCTGTGTTCTTAGCTTAATTTAGATAAGCAATTTTAGGATTTAGCTTATCAAATTCAGTAGGATTTAAGTTTTAATATAGCTTAATACATTTTAAGTCTTAATTTGCAATTTCTAGCTTATTTACTTAGTTTCATTTAGCTGTCAAAAGTCATAAAAAACCTGAAAATTCCAAAAACAGTAGGAACTTAAGTAAAGTCTAAATTTGTTAATTCAGCTTTTAAATCTAGATTTTATAGCTTATTTAGATGGATAATAAGTAGTTTGGTAAGTCCTTAAAGTTTTAGAGTCTAGTTTAGCTTTTTAAGCCTTTTAGCTCACTTGGATTTTGTGTTACTTTGCTTATTTCCTGAGTTTGCTTAGTTCATGCTTAATTTCAGTAGCATAAAAGTAGTTTAAGCTTTAGTTTCTTTTCATTTATAGATTAAGCATATCATAAGCTCTTTAGAACTTCTTTCCTTTTTCATTTTGATCTAGTTTTGAGTTTTCTATAGCTTATTTTCTAAAACCAAGGGATAAGCCCTCCTTTCTGTAACAGCTTAAAGATAAGCTCTTTGTGAGCTTATTTGCGGTGTTTCAGCCCAAGCAGCCTTTTTTTTTCTTGTTTCCCATAGTTCTTTTACAAACTTTACTCTTTGGAGTTTTTCTATAATCACTCTTTTAAATTTCCACTTAATTGGGCCTTAGCTTGTTCGGGGGTAGATTTCAGGGTAGAAAGTGTAAACTTTTCGATTTTAAATTATTTTTCAGTTGTCCCTCTTAGTTTGTTAGATTACGTTGTTTCTTAGGTTTTGGCACCATTAGTCTTAGTTATGTTTTTAATTAAGTTCTTATTATTAGTATTGAGGTTTGATTTTTAATTTGGTTTAATTAATACTTTTATAAAAAGATTAAAAATTAGGGCTTTTATTTTTATTTAATTTTCCGGAAATTTTTCTTAATATAAGTGAAATTTTAGTTACATTTTTTAGGAATTAAATTTATTTACTTTGTATAATTGTCATTATTTGTTGTTTTTTTTTTAGTTATAGCCTTATCCAAAACATCTTTGTTCCATTCAAATCAGGATCCGAACCTAAACGTGGTTTCAATTTCACTAGTCGTTGGGGAAACGACCCGGGTGATCATACTTACCCGGTTAAATATACGTATTATATATTATATTATATATATTTTTGAGAGTGAATTTTATCAAGGGTAACTTGGTAATTTTCTTAATTACTCTTTTAAAGTATTATATTTTATATATATTAGGTATATAAAACTTACAATCAGTTTTTGGCGCCGCTGCCGGGGACTAGTGTCAAGATTCCTTCGTTTTGTGTTTGTTGATTTGGTTTGAAGATCCTTTCATTCTCGAAAGTTTCATTTTTGTTTTATAATTCAAAAATCCAAAAAAAAAATATAAAATATAAAAAGTAAAAAAATATTTTCATTTTCTTTTTAGTATAAGTAAAAGATAAAAAAAATAGAAAAATCAAAAATATAAAAAAAATCTTCCTTTTTAATTAAGAAATAAAAGTCACCAATTGGTAAAAATACCAAAATATAACATTCTCAACGGAGGTGTTATCATAATAATTTCCGGTGAACTTTTTGGTTCCCAAATCGAACTAAAGATTTAACACTTGCCATTTGTGTCTCTACGAAGTACGGCTCACCTTGAAAAGCAATTTTCAAGAGCTACCGTGAAGTAGTTGATTATTTGGTTTAAGTCTCTTCCGTGTAACCGTTAAAATTCATTGTTAAAAAAAAATTAGTGTAAAGTTTTGCTTTTTGATTTTTAGTTTTTCTTTTTATGCGCACTCGTTCGCAATCTCGAAGACGTCGTCAACAACAAACTCTTCCGGTTGTTGAAAATTTTGAACCAATTGTCGATCAAAACATTGTTCCAATGGCCGACAATCGTACCATGGCCCAAATGTTACAAGCTCCCATCGAGGGATACGAAGATGCTATAGTTGTTCCACCGATTAATGCTAACAATTTCGAGCTTAAACAACCTTTAATCAATCTTGTGCAAAGTAATAAGTTTACGGGTAGACAAGACCCTCACAATCACCTTCGATTTTTCAACAAAGTCACTTCAACGTTTAGACATCCCGAAGTTCCGAACACTTCGATAAAGCTTTTGCTTTTCCCTTTTTCTCTAGACGGTGAAGCCCGAGATTGGTTAGACAAGGAACCTCCAAGATCAATTCTCACATGGGACGACCTTGTTTCAAAATTCATAAACCAATTCTTCCCACCATCAAAAACAACATACCTCCGAAACAAAATCACCAATTTTTTCCAAGAACCAAACGAAACCTTTAACGAAGCATGGGAACGTTTTAAAGGACTCCTTCGTCAATGTCCTCACCATGGCTTCTCAGAACTACACCAACTCGATACTTTTTACAATTCTTTGAATTCAAACGATCAAGATGCCTTAGATTCCGCCGCGGGTGGCAATTTTTTAGACAAGATGCCTCAAGAAGGTTTAGCGATTATTGAAAGCAAGTCAAAAGTTCGTTACTCAAAGGCGTGCATTGATTCACAAGAGTGAGTACGGATGCTCCTCTTTCTACTTCTTCACCTTCTAATAATTCTTTCGATATGCAACAAATAGCCGCTTCTCTCGAGGATAAGATGACTATTAAGATGAAACAAATGATGAATGAAATGAAAGCTTTAGTTGTTACTACTCCCGCACCCGTCAAAGCGGGGGGTTGAGGAAAGTATGGTTAATGTGATCAACTCACATATTTTAACCATTGTCCGTTAACTCGAGGTGGAAATGATTTTCCCCCGTTTTTCATGACAACATCCATCCAATTTTCAACATACTGCAGCGTTGGTAATTTTCTTCAAAGAAACCAACTTCTTATTTGGCAACCAATAAACCACCGGGTTTCAATCAACCGAATGTCCAAAACAACCAAAACCGATATCAAGGAAACAATTTCAATTCGAATCAAAACCGTGGAACAAGCTTTAATCAAAACCGTCAAAACAACCAAAATCAAGTTTATCAAGCCCCACCATACCAACCACCAACAAATCAACCTTTGGTTAATCAAGCTTTACCTCCCGTTTCACAAATTCAAGGTGTGTCTAAACGATTTTGAAAAGTTCTATGCTAAAAGTAATGAGCGAACATGAATAAACTGCAAATTGAGTTCGGATAATTTCAAGGACACCCAAAAGGATTTTTCAAAGAGTTTACAATGATTCTCAAAAGAAGCAAGATGATTTTCAGAAGATGATGCTCAGTTTCATGCAAAGCTATCACACCAACCAACCTTCAAGTTCAAGTACTTTACCAAGCAATACCATTCCAAATCCAAGGAACGAAGCCAAGGCAATTACGACTCGTAGTGGTGTTTCATACGATGGACCTCCGATTCCACCGCCGGTGGTGGAAAAGGAAAGTGAGGTGACAAAGGATACGGAGTACGAGGCAACGAAGAATATCAACCTCCTCCATTGGACCAAGAACAACCAAAGACAAAGAACCAATCGAAAAACCTTCTTTCGTTGCTAACGAAGCCATAACTTTAATTTACGTACAAGTGAGAACTCAACAAACAAAAGATTCGTGTAAAAGATGACATTCTTTCTTCAAAGTTTATGGAAATCTTTCGAAAACCTTCATTTGAGCTTGTTTTGCGATGCTCTCGTTTCCATATTGCCAAAGTTTGCTTCGATATTAAAAAGATTTTAAATAACAAAGACATGTTGATCGAATTGACCAAAATGCCGTTGAATGAAAATTGTAGTGCGGTTGTCCTTTATAAAGCTTCGCGAAAAGACTAGGTGACCAAGCCGATTTCTAATTCTTGTGATTTTTTTCAGTAATTTGATTATTATCTAAGCCCTTGCGATTTCAGCGGGCTAGCATCCAATCTCATGCCTCTTTTCCAATTTGGAAATGGCTTGGATTTCAGGTCTTACCGAAACAAAATTGGTATTAGAGTTAGTCGACCGTACATTTGCAAACAACCGGTGTAGCCGAAATGTATTTGTTAAAGTAGGGAAGTTTTAAATTTTCCGCGTTTTTGTTGTGCGTGATTTTATAAGCCGTTCCTCGAGTACCGTTGATACTCGGGGTCCCTTTTCTTAGGACGGGCTTTTGCTTTATCAATTTATGATGGAGGAGAGTACTCTTGGGAATGATGATCAATCTTTTAACCCTTTAATGTGGTGATGCACCTTCCATTTCATACAACACATCTCGAATCGTTGAGAATAGTGATTAATCAGATGCTGCTTGTGAATTTAGTCACAAGAAGTTCTTGGATTTTTCAGATTCAATGTTACCAACAATCCCGTCTCCGTTACTACGATCCGATTGTTTCCACTTCATCTCCGACACTTACTCCTTTTGATGAAAGCGATTTTCTACTCTTTGAAGAAGCCGATGCTTTTATAGCAATCGATGATGAACCAGTTTTGCCAATTTTCAATGTTACGTACTATGATCCCGAGGGTGACATTCTCATTCTTGATGCAACTTCTCAACCAATGTTCCATTACCTCACAAACAAGGAGATTTATTCACCAGGGAATTCAAAAGATCTAAAGTTGTGAACAAAGAAGTCTTCACTTCGAATATTTGGGGGGGACCCTTTTTCTGATAAAATCGTTTTTTTATAGTATATATATAAAATACTAGGCAAAATCCAAACTTTCACCCTTGACCAGGTTAAAAAGTCAAAGACCTACCTAGAAATAAAAATATATAAGAAGACTCATTGATAAAAAAGATTCCGGATAGTATGATTCCCGGGTCGTATGTCCCAACGAGGCTGCCAATTGATAAGGTTGTAGCTTGGTTTTGATTTAGATTGAGTGAGAATGATTTTGGATTGATTATAAGTTCTAACAACTACGGGAAGCAAAATTAGGTAAGGAAACCCTAAATTCAATAAAATGGAACAAACCTAAAACGGGCTGCAAAAAATGAGGGAATAAATAACACTACCAGCAGAAACGGTACACTACCAGCAGAAACGGTGCACTACCAGCAGAAACGGTACACTACTAAGCAGAAACGGAGCTCTAAAACTGCTGATTTTAAAAAATCGTTTTTAGCCAAAACTCAAAACACGAAAGTTGTCCGGGACATGTTTTTAAGCAACTTTAATAAAGACACTTTATAAAAATAAGCACTCAATAAGCCCCGAAAAGCCAAATAAGCTGCTGATTGCAGAAAGTAGTAGAAACGAGGCTCAAAAACTGCTGAATTAAAAAAAATCGTTTTTAGCCAAAACTCAAAACACGAAAGTTGTCCGGGACATGTTTTTAAGCAACTTTAATAAAGGCACTTTATAAAAATAAGCACTCAATAAGCCCCAAAAATCCAAATAAGCTGCTGATTTACTGGATAGTTAAGGTTTGGACTTACTTTTAGTAAATAAGCTGTAAAAAAGCCTCAAAAATTAAACCAAAAATGAAAAAAGGAAAGATGTTTTGAAAGCTTATATGTTGCTTAATCTGATTTGCAAAAGCCTTTGCAACCAAAAAACAACTTAACTCAACTCAATTTGCATCAAAATATAGTAACTCTATTGGTTGTGGTGATTGAACGGTCCGCTTGCTCTAGCGTCATGCATGTTGGGGTAAGCTCGGGAAAGGAGTGAGATCCTTCCACACGGCATTACTGGCATAAGATTGAGCTTGCACCGAGATCGGCCAAGGCATTGCATGTGTTAATGCCAGAAAATTCACATGGGATAAGGAATCTGCCAGGGTCTCCAAGTTTTCTAGGCAACTTGTTAAGGATGACCGCCGAGCAAGTTTCGTTCAATTTTTCCATTTCACTCAATTTCTCTTTGTTTCGTTTAAGTGGCTTTTAAAGTTGAGGGCAATATTTTGGAATAGAGTCAAAGCATCTAAAAGTATTCGAAATTCATATCTTTGAAGATTTCATAGAATTTCTCAATTTGTTCGTTAGCTTTTTCACGGCTTTTTTCATCGTTTCTTCTCGAAGGAAATGGGATTGACACCTTTGGAGCACTAACGGATTCAACATCAGGCTTGGAGATTTGATTTCGAGTATTGGACTTGCACAATCGGAGGTGGACGTTCTTTGGTGCTTCCGTTGTTAGTCGATGCATGTTTCCTTTGTGACCTCGGTTTTCACGATTCATTGAAGTAGAAGTGGTGGAGGAATCGTGGGTCCGTGAAGTAGTAAAAGCTTCGGGTGGTGATACCGTTCAAATCTTCTTTAGGGTGGGTAACGGTGTTACCCGAGAGAGATCCTGACCCAGAAGTGAAGCGGTGTTTGGAAACTATCCATCTTGGGAGCAAATTGGCTATATTGTCCAATTGCATTTTGCTATTCCATCATCTTGATTTTGTGTGTTTTGCCCTGACTGAGCCAAGTTGGTTAATTGATTTTGAGTATTTTTCATGATTGCATCATTGGCTTTGATGTAGCTATCGAAATCGAGCTTAGACACACCTGGAGCTTGTGGAATCGGAGCTTGATGAGTTGGTGCTTGATAAACCGGGGGTTGATTAACTTGGGGTTGATAAATTTGTCCTTGATTGAAATTATTACCCTTGTTTTGGTTGTAATTTCCCCCTCGGTTTTGATTGAAGTTATTTCCTTGATTGAAACGGTTTTGATTGTTTTGATGATTTTGCACGGGAGAAAAACCGGGAGGTCGAATTTGATTAGACAACATCGGAGGTCGGATACCGGTATTCCTTGTTTAAAATAGCCGCGGCGGATTGTGACAATATGAATTGTGATATTATGTGGGGAAACATGTTGCACTGGGGGCGGGTACATTGTTGATAAGGATTTGAGCACCTCCGCATGTTACCACAACTTGGGCTCGATTGCTTTCACGGGGGGGGGCAGGAGCGGGAGCTTGATTTTTCTTGTCTAGAGGCTATGCCTAAACCAAATACTTTTTAATTCGGCACATCGGATGAAAAGGCTGGGGTGGAAGATGCTAGTACCTACTTTGGCAATGACTGCCTTGCTTCGTGATTGCGAAACTTGGATTGGCTTTCGATAATTTTAAGGCATTCTCTTGGAATCTTTATCCAAAAAAATTTCCACCCGCAGCGGAGTTCAATGAGTCTTGATCATTAGTGTTTAAGGCATTGTAGAATGTATCGAGTTGATGCATTCTGGAAAAACCGTGATGTGGCAAGCCCTAAGATGATCACATTGAACCGATCCCAAGCTTCTAAACGTTTCGTCGAAATTTTTGTAATGAAATCTCGTGTTTTCATTTCAAGACTTGGTTGTTTTTGAAGGAGGATAAAAGTTTGTTGATGAATTTTTGAAAACAGATAGTCCCCATGTAAACAATCGATCAGTGGGGGTTCTTTTGCGAGCAAATCGGGTGCTCCATCGAGGGAAAATGGGGAAAAGCAATAGCTTAACCGACGTTCTCGGGAGTTGGGAAACTTCTTGTAGAAGTGATCTTGTTGAAATAACGGATATTAGCATGTGGGTCTCTCCTTATCGTGTCCAAAGAAATTTGTTTGTTTTGACAAGAGTAGTAGTCATGCTTGATCTCGACATTATTGCGGTTATATCCGGAACAACGATTGCATCTCGTAACCCCGGTGGGTGCCTCGAGCAAATTGAGCCATATGTCGATTTTCGGCCATCTGGAATTCTCTGTGGCTGGTTCGTTGTATGGGTATTCGTACGAAGAGGTTCAACAATAACTGGTGAAGTTCTTGTTGAGGCAATTTGGTTTACGAGACTGAGATCGAGTGCGAATGCACATATTAGAAATTCAAAGAAAATTACACTATTTTTTTTTTTTTTTTTTGGTTTTTCAAATTTATTCACAATTTATTTTAACGGACAATTGAGTAGAGTCGACTTAAACCAAATAATCGATTCCTAACTTCACGGTAGCTCCCATTCGAATAAACGCACAAGCGAGCGGGGGAGAGTGATAGGCGAAGCTTTTATCTCCTTTCGGGCGTAGTTTCCTTCTGGAACAACCCTCCTTATACCCACCGTCTAGTTTGTTAATCGAATCGAGGTGAGCCGTACCTCGTAAGTGATACAAATGGTAAGTCTTTAAATCTTTTGTTCGAGTGGGAACTCACTAGTTCACCGAAATCTATGTTAATACCTCATTTGGACTAGTATATTTTGGTATTTTTACCAATTTTGTATTTTATTTCTTGTTTTTGGACAATTTTTTTTTTTTATTTTTTTGATTTTTTTTTGAATTAGATTTATATGAGATGTACTAGTAAAAGGAAAAGAAAAATATTTTTTGTGTTTTTTAAGATGACTATGATTCACATAAGGACAACATAAATCAAATGTAGGATAACAAAAAAAAAAAACTTCGTAGCCCTAGCTCTCCCGCCATCGGCGTCAAAAATTGTTCTCGCAATATAGTATATATAAAATACTAGGCAAATCCAAACTCTTTTTTTACCCTTGACCAAGGTAAAGATGTCAGACCTACCTAGATAAATAAATTTTATATAGAGATTCTATGTAAAAAGATTCCGGAAAGTATGATTCAGGGTCGTTGTCCAACGAGGTTGCCAATTGAAAGTTGATCTTGGTTTGATTTAGATGAGTGAGAATGATTTTGATTGATTATTATAGTCCTAACAAATCCGGAAGCAAATTAGGTTAAGGAAACCATAAATTACAATCTAATGGAACAAAACCTAAAACGGGCATGCAAAAAATGAGGAAAAAAAAATATTACACTACCAGCAAAAACGGTACACTACCAGCAGAAACGGTGCAATACCAGCAGAAACGGTACACTACCAGCAGAAACGGAGCTCTAAAACTGCTGATTTTAAAAAATCGTTTTTAGCCTAAATAACTCAAAACACAAAAGTTGTCGGGACATGTTTTTAAGCAGCTTTAATGAAGGACATTTTATAAATTAAGCACGCAATAAGCCCCGAAAGCCAAATAAGCTGCTGATTGCAGATAGTAGTAGAAACGAGGCTCAAAAACTGCTGGAAATTAAAAAATCGTTTTTAAGCCAAACTCAAATCCGTAAAGTTGTCGGGACATGTTTTTAAGCAAACTTTTAATAAGGGCACCTTTATAAAATTAATCACTCAAATTAGCCCAAAAATCCAAATAAGCTGCTGATTGCAGAAAGTTAAGGTTTAGACTTACTTTTAGTAAATAAGCTGTATAAAAAGTCAAAATTAAACAAAATGAAAAGGATAGATGTTTGGAAAGCATTATATGTTGCTTAATTGATTCCAAAAAGCCTTTTCAACCAAAAAAACAACTTAATTCAAACTCAATTTGCATCAAAATATAGTTAAACTCGACTTCTTCTATAAAATAAGCAAAATGAAATAAGCTAAAATCCTAAATAAGCAAACTGAAAAAAAAAAACTATGTGTGATTTTGGAAATAGTCACTAATGAGTCCTTATGAAGCCACATATTCACTTTTTTAAATAAGCCATTTGGATAAGCACAATAAGCACGAATGACTAAACTACTATTTTTTTGATTTTACTGAAAATAAGCACTTTTGAGCTTAAAAATGAGCAAGCAATTGGATTCTTATGATGATATAAGCTAAAAACAGATTAAGATTTAAGCTCAATGAACATTATTAAGATCAAAAGATTTTTGAAAAACACTAAATAAGCCAGTAATGAGCTTATGAAATAGCTAGCTAAAATTGACATATTAAAAAGAACAAGTATAATTAACATGTACAAAAAGCTTTAAAAACAAGGAAAATTAAGCATATATTAACACTATTAAGCTAGATAAGACAGAAACTAAACAATAATAAGCCTGCTACAGTAACCTTAATGAAATGTGCAAGAATTAAATACGAGACTTAACAATGAACCTCTAGCTAAACAAGAGGAACCACAAAAAGGGATAGCTTTAATAAGCTGGGTGTGAGTCCATTTGGGGGGGGGGGGGGGGGCTTTTCCATTTCAAACCAACTTCCAAAAAGCTTTCCACATTCAATGCAAAGGTAATTCAGGTTATTAAACTGGTTGCAGAATTTTAAACTTAGTTAACACTTATTTAGCTTAAATAAAGAGCTTAGAGACTCTTTAGAGCTTATGAGTAGCTTTAAAACAAACTTAAGGTAATGTAAACTTGGAACACGAATTGCAAAACAAAACTATAATTTTCTTAATGGAACTTTTACAAATTGCAGAAAGGAAAAAGTTTCTTTTTTATATTAAAAACTAAAAATTACACTCTAAAAATTACACACTCTCTTACATGGCTCACTAGCCCTATTTATACAAAGAAAAAAGTAAAAACAAGCTGAAGTCTTCTGTTTGACTTTCATTGACTTTTCTTTGTTGAGCTTGACTGTGTTTGTTTGCTGAGTATAAAGCTTCCTTGTGCTAGCTTTGTGAGTATAAACTCACAATATATCCTGGCCCTTAATTTCCTTGTATTCTCTCTCAACCCTTGGATCGAAAATGCCCTTGGATTGCCAACTTGGCATTGTGGCCATGTGGGGTGAGTGGGAAGGTTTTGTCAAGTGGTTGATGGAGTGTTGCAGGGTAGAAGTATGGGAGCAAAACAGGGTGCTGGCTGGATTTGGTATTGGCGGGAAAAAGGTTTATACAAGTTGGGTTGTGACAGAGGGAGGTTGAAGATGATTAAGGGTATGTTTGGTTTGTGTACAAGAAAAGCCCCTCCACATCTTTCTTCTTTTCATTCTCTTTTTCCCCTTTCTTTCTTTTTATAAATGAAGTTTCCCAAATTGGCATAATCAGCCCCTGTCTTTGTTTCCTTAATAATATAACTTAGGGGTTTGGCATTTTTGACCCCTCAAGTTATATTTTTCTTTGCTTTTTCTTCTCGGAGTTGACTTGACTTTGATTGGGCTTCGTCTTCACACACTTTTCCATCCCGTGTCCTGTTTTGTCGCTTTTTGCTTGGTTTTTCGTCTTTTTGTGAGATATCCGTTCCTGCACAACACAATTTAGCATAAACAAGCATTTTTTTGGCATTTTGAGTCACGTTTTTGGTTACTTTTAGTGTTTTCTAAAAGGTAGAAGGTATGTGTAGTTTAAGCACATAACATAATATGCTATTCTTATGAACCAAAGATGTTATTTCCCGAAGTAGAACTTTAAAGAGTTAACTCAGCATCTAGAGTTTGCTTTTTTAGAGGAAATTAACAAGCTTCCAGTCATATTTTCAAAAGATTGAAGCAAAGATGAAACAGACCTCACTCTTTATACGTCTGAAAAAACGAAAACAAGACAATTGCCTTGGAAATCTTTCTGATATACGAGGCATAGATCCAAGAGTTGTGCTTCATAAGATTCTTTTAGAAGATGATTCACGAACCTTCAGTCCAACATCAAAGGAGGGTTAACCTTTAAAATAAACGACGTCATCAAGAAAGAGTAGAAAAATTTTGACGCGGGATTGATTTGTCTGATATCGGATAGTCAATGGGTTTAGTCCGGACCATTTGTGTTCTAAAAAGGAGGTATGGACGTTGTCAGGAACGAAGAAAATAGAGCTGGTGCATACAATTAGTCACGGGATGGAGAGTTTGCATCGGACTATAACAAAGTTACAACGAAGGCAAACTTGTAAAGACCATTTTCCGTTACCATTCATGGACCAAATGCTAGAACGCTTAGCCGGCAACGAATTTTATTGTTTCTTAGATGGTTTTTCAGGGTATTTTCAAATCCTAATTGACCCTAAAGATCAAGAGAAAACTACTTTCACGTGCCCATACGGAACTTTCGCGTACCGTCGTATGCCATTCGGTTTGTGCAATGCACCCGGAACTTTTCAACGTTGTATGATGGCCATTTTTCATGACATGATAGAAAAAACAATGGAAGTCTTTATGGACGATTTTTCAGTTTTCGGAGATTCTTTTTCCTCGTGCCTTGCCAATCTAGACAGAATGCTCAAAAGGTGTGAAGACACCAAATTAGCACTAAATTGGGAAAAGAGCCATTTCATGGTTAAAGAAGGCATTGTTTTAGGACATAAGATCTCTAGAAAAGGAATTGAAGTCGATAAGGCCAAAGTTGATGTAATTTCAAAGCTTCCTCACCCAACGACCGTTAAAGGAATCAGAAGTTTTCTCGGGCATGCTGGATTCTATCAAAGATTTATCAAAGACTTTTCCAAAATCTCTCGACCCATGACCCATCTCTTAGAGAAGAACACTCCTTTCATTTTTTCGGAAGATTGCATTCTAGCCTTTCAAACATTGAAAAAGAAGTTAACCGAAGCTCCAATTCTCATTGCTCCAAATTGGGACCAACCTTTTGAAATCATGTGCGATGCAAGTGATTATGCAATAGGTGCGGTCCTAGGACAAAGAATTGAGAAGCATTTCCGACCAATTCATTATGCAAGTAAAACCATGACAGAAGCAGAAACAAACTACACAACAACGGAAAAAGAGATGCTTGCAGTAGTTTACGCTTTCGAAAAGTTTCGATCATATCTAATCATGAACAAGAGTGTTGTTTACACAGACCACTCCACATTGAAATACCTCTTCAACAAGAAAGACGCCAAAGCAAGGTTGCTTAGATGGATCTTACTTCTTTAAGAATTCGATTTTTCAGTAATTGATACCAAGGGAGCTGAAAACTATGCAGCCGATCACCTCTCTCGTCTTGAAAACCCGTATGAGAATGTTTTTGATCCTAAGGAGATTAATGAAACCTTTCCTCTTGAAACATTGAATATGGTGACTTCTCATGATGACCAAAATACCCCGTGGTTTGCCGATATAGCAAATTACCACGCGGGGAATTTTCTTATCAAAGGAATGTCAACCCAACAAAAGAGGAAGTTTTTCAAGGATATAAAGCATTACTTTTGGGATGATCCCTATCTCTTTCAAACATGTGCGGACCAAATCATCCATAAATGTGTTTTTAGCCAAGAAGCTCTTGAAATCCTCAAGGCTTGCCATGAAGGACCCACCGGGGGCCATCACAGTGCCAACATCACAGCTCGGAAAGTATTTGATGCCGGTTTCTTTTGGCCTACAATTTATAAGGATGCTTACGAATTGATCAAATCTTGTGATGCATGTCAAAGACAAGGCAAAATCTCTCAACGTGATGAGATGCCTCAAAATGCAATCCAAGTTTGTGAAAATTTTTATGTATGGGGTATCAATTTTATGGGACCTTTTCCGTCGTCTAGAGGAAACAAATATATTCTAGTAGCCGTCGATTATCTTTCCAAATGGGTTGAAGCGAAAGCGCTCCCCACCAACGATGCTAGAGTAGTTGTCAAGTTTTTAAAATCCCTTTTCTCCCGATTCGGTGCTCCTAGAGCAATCATAAGCGATCGTGGGACCCATTTTTGTAACGATAAGTTTGCTAAAGTCATGTCAAAATATGGTGTCACCCATCGTCTTTCTACTCCTTACCACCCTCAAACGAGTGGTCAAGTTAAAGTCACGAATCGAGGTCTCAAAAGAATTTTAGAGAGGACGGTAGGAGAAAACCGTGCCTCATGGTCAGACAAGTTAGATGATGCATTATGGGCTTTTAGAACCGCTTACAAGACTCCAATTGGATGTACTCCGTACAAGTTAGTCTATGGAAAAGCGTGTCACTTACCAGTTGAACTAGAACACAAAGCATATTGGGCTCTTAAGCATGCCAACTTTGATTTAAAGACCGCGGGCGATCATCGAAAGCTCCAACTCAATGAACTTAGCGAGCTTCGTGATCAAGCTTACGAGAATTCGCTAATCTACAAGGAGAAGACAAAGAAACTACACGATTCCAAGATAAAGAACCGAATCTTCAATGTTGGTGATCAAGTCTTACTTTTCAACTCCCGATTAAAGATTTTCTCCGGAAAGCTCAAATCCTGATGGTCTGGACCTTTCACAATCACCGAAGTTTATCCTTATGGCACTGCCAAGTTGTCTCATGCCGATGGTTCTAATTTCAAAGTCAACTGCCACCGTTTAAAGCACTACTATGGAGGGGATACACCACCGTTGGTTATCCTGGATCTCCAAACTTTCCCTAAGGACAACTAAATTCAGGGATCGAGTCGAGCTTGCGACTCGGTGACCAAAAACAAGCCGCTTCATGGGAGTTCACCCCATGCTTATCCTTTCTATTTTCTCTCTATTTTCTATTATCTAATGTGTTGTGTTGAGAGAGGCTTGTACTCTTTCCGATTTCTCGATGTTTGTTGCTTGTTTGTTATGATTTTGTAGGATCGAACCAACAAATTCTTTGAAGCCTCTCGTGTCCGGTTGATTTGTCCCGTTCTACTCGAGCTTCTCATCCTTTGTGTGAAATTAGTTTGGGGAAATCCAATATCCTTTCATCTTATCGATTCACGTTTATCTTTGCATACCTCATAAACGGCTTAGATTTACGTAGAGACCCGACTTTAAACATTGAGGACAATGTTTCGTTTTAGTTTGGGGAAGGGAATCTATCGATTTGATGTTGCTTGCTTATTGTTTTG
Source organism: Tanacetum coccineum (assembly GCA_026074375.1). Taxonomy (NCBI): domain Eukaryota; kingdom Viridiplantae; phylum Streptophyta; class Magnoliopsida; order Asterales; family Asteraceae; genus Tanacetum; species Tanacetum coccineum. The sequence continues at coordinate 74,585 of BQNB010014419.1, forward strand.
TTCGCACATACCCGTTTTCCCACAAACATAGCAAAAATTTTAAATTTTTAAGTTCCTATCAGTTAAAAAAAAAGTGTTAAGACACAAATGTAGGTTTTCCGTTGGTTAGAATAAGAAGTAATTTTTGACCTGATCGAACGTGTAGAGTTCTAGCTTTCTCCCTTAACAATTAATGATGATAGTTTGTGCTAGTCTCATGTAGACTTTAAACATGCTAGACTTGAATCGTTAGTAAATGAAGACTTATGATAATCTCAAGTAGATTTTAAATATGCCGAGTTGGATTTTATATGGCTAAGTGTTCGCGAATTTCTTTCTTAGAGATTTTAAATTGCGAATAAGAAATGATAGTGTTAGTTATAAGTCATGACATTAAACGTAGAGTAGTTGGTTCTCTTTCGAGCTCATAAGTGATAATTGTGGCTTTTTCTCCCATTAGCTTGTTTCACCTCTACATAATTGTTTAATAAATAGAGTTGTGCATTTTTTTTGGGTTAATAATTAGCTAATAGAAGTTTTCTTTAGTTCCTTTGAGATTAGGATGAGTACACATCAGGAATACTTAATTTGGCATA
>BQNB010014420.1:7403-75157 GCA_026074375.1 Tanacetum coccineum
TGCCAATGGAATTCAATAAGGGCTAATTCTATTTTTGCCTCACCAAACAAATGTGCTTCTATTAAATGCCCTCAATTTTTTTCATTTCTTCAAATGTCTCAGGGCGACCGAGGCGACCTAGACAAATGAGGCGATTTTCACCAAAAATTGACACGTGTCCATGCAAGTACGGGGTGACCGGGGAGACTTAGGACACTAGGGACACTTGTCAAAATTTGATGAAATCGCCCCGGTCGTCTCGGTCGCCCTAGAGCATTTGAGGAAAGAAAGTCGCCCCAAGGCATTTAGTGAAAGCACATTTGTTTGATAGGGCAAAAATAGAATTTCCCCATTCAATAAAGTGGGAGTATAAGCTTTCACAGGCACAAACTTATTATATTCCAAATAAAATAATGCAAAGGAGACACATGACCAAATTAGATAAACACTTATTAAGCGATAAAACGTCGTCGTTTTAATAAAGGGTTTCTTTTCAGCCCAAATTCGCTTTAACAGGAAATGAACAACAACGTTTGGGACACATAGAGTGTCATTATCACACTAATAGAAATTTCAACTCTTCATAATCATTGAGTTGAACTTAGTGATCCTTTGAATAATTCAAAAAATCACCTGAAAACTTGTTATAAATAACATTTACTACATGTATAATCCATATATCAATCACAATGAACCGTTTTATTCACCTTCTTATGCTCGCTTCACTAGTTTTATGTCAAATACTATCACTGTTATCGTTATCATCATCGACGCCCTCGGCCTTAAAACTAGACTCGTCTCTATACGTAGACAAAAAAGGCGATTTCTTAATCTCACCGAACAATGTTTTCACCGCGGGATTTTTTAGGATCGGGGAAAATGCTTATTGCTTCTCGATATGGTTCACTAAACCATTATTCAACGGTGATCAAACTGTTGTTTGGATGGCTAACCGCGACACTCCAGTTAATGGAAAACGCTCAAAACTCTCTTTGTCAAAAACGGGTAATCTCATGTTACAAGATGCAGATCAAGACTTACCAATCTGGACCACGAGAACACGTGATGTAACGGGGTCAGCTGAGTTAAAGCTAAATAACTCGGGTAACCTTTATCTTCAAAGTAAAAATGAACAAATTTTATGGCAAAGTTTCGGGTCACCAACTGATACACTTCTTACAAATCAACCACTTACAACAGCCACCATGCTAGTTTCCTCAAGAAGTCGAACAAATTTTTCCTCGGGTTTTTATAAGCTTATATTCGATAATGATAATGTTCTTAGGTTAGTCTATAGTGGGCCAAAAGTTACGGGTGTTTATTGGCCTAACCCCGAGCTTAGAGCATGGGATGCGGGTAGGAGTACTTATGGTTTTGAAAGAACCGCAACTATTGATCGTTTTGGCCGTTTTATAGCTAGTGATGGTCTGTTCTTTAATACTACAGATGATGGAGGTCAACCCATGAGACGGTTAACTATGGATTTTGATGGTAATCTTCGAGTGTATAGTCTCGATGAGGGTAAAAAAAATTGGGAAGTTACATGGCAAGCGATGGCACAAACTTGCAAGATTCATGGAAGTTGTGGTGAAAACAGTACTTGTTCTAACGAGCCGAATTTTGGTAGGAAGTGTACTTGTTTGCCATATCATAATATGATTAATCGAACCGACTGGTCATATGGGTGTGAGCCAGAATTTGAGTCAAGTTTATGTGGGACTGGTGATGATGATTTTCTAAAACTTCCTCATTTTGATTTTTACGGGTACGACTTATTGTATTTACCGAACAGGACGTTAGATGTATGCAAACAAGAGTGCAAGAATATGTGCAATTGCAAAGGGTTTCAGTACACGTTTGATAAAGAAAAAGCTATCTTTCTTTGCTACACGAAATTTTTATTGCTAAACGGATTCGGGTCAGTAAGTTTTAACGGAACTTTTTATTTACGAGTGCCCACGAGTATATCTTCTCATACCAACAAATCTATTCAAAAAGTTCGAGAGACTGAACTAAACTGTTTTGGGAATCCTAGGATGGTACAACTCGAACGAGTTTATGACAAGAAGAAAGAAAGAGGGTCCATAAAATTTTTGTTATTGTTCACTTATGTATTTGGTGCATTGGAGATCATTTGCATAATTTATTTTTTCTACAAAACCCGAAATACTAAAAAATATAAAGGTTACCTCCAAGCTGCAACAGGATTTGAGCGGTTCACTTATTCAGATTTAAAAAAGGCGTCTCAAAATTTTGAGACGGAGATAGGCAGAGGAGGTGGTGCGGTTGTCTACAGAGGAGTCTTGTTGGATAACCGAATTGTAGCTATCAAACGTCTCAAAGAGGCTAATAGTACCCAAGGGGAAGCAGAGTTTTTAGCAGAGGTGAGTACACTTGGGAGGCTTAATCACATGAATTTAATCGATATATTGGGGTATTGTGCTGAAGGGAAACATAGGATTTTGGTTTACGAGTATATGGAAAATGGATCATTGGCGGAAAATCTAAATTCAAATAAGCTCGATTGGGATAAAAGATATGCAGTGGCAATAGGTACCGCAAAGGGACTAGCTTATTTACATGAAGAATGTTTAGAATGGGTTTTGCATTGTGATGTAAAGCCTCATAATATACTATTAGATCATGATTATTTACCAAAAGTCGCGGATTTTGGGTTGTCTAAGTTTTTGGATAGGGATGGAAGAGGTAACTCGGAGTTTAGACAGGCAAGAGGGACGAGAGGTTACATGGCTCCAGAATGGTTCTTTATTAGTGTTCCGATAACCTCAAAAGTGGATGTTTATAGCTATGGAGTTGTGATGTTGGAAATGATAACGGGGAGAAGCCCACAAGGGGGTGATCAGAGTGGGGGTGGGTATGAGAGACCGATGGTTAGGTGGGTACGAGAGAAAGTTGGCGTTGTGGGTGATGGATATGGTGGAAATGATAATTGGATCGATGAAATTGTGGACTCAACTGTGAAGGGAGAATATGACAAGGTTCGAATGGAGATTTTGATCAAAGTGGCTTTGCAATGTGCTGAGGAAAATTTGGATGCAAGACCAACAATGAGCCAAGTTGTAGATATGCTCCTCCATGGCGACGATGGTAGATTTTAGGGGATCGTATGAGAGGATCTCCCGCATTGCCGCTCTATTACAAGATTCGTGATATGTGAGAATGTGAGATGTTATATAATCATTTAATATGCTAGGTGTTTCATACTTTCATCTATGTTATTTTGTCTAATACTCTTCTTGGTTGCTCGTCAACATGTAGCGTGTGCAAAACTAGATAACTTGAGATCGACATTTATAAATATGGTTTGGGTATCCTTCATTATTCATATAGACACAAGCACACATTGACATTATGATATAGTTATTTGTAAGTGTAAGGAAACAAACATTTAATAGTGTGAACAAAATGAAAGGCCCGATAGTTTAAGATCCCCTTTCCCTTAGACGTGTGCAAACCGGTTAACCAGTTCGGTTAGGTTTCAGTCAAACAGGAACCTGTTTCGGTCAACGAACCAGTCGAAACCGGTTTGGAAGAAACCGAAACCGGTTTGAAACCGGTTTGGGGTGCGGTTTTTGTCGAACCGGTCACACCGGTTTGGAACCGGTTCATGACCGGTTAACCACCCAAACCGGTTTTGACCGGTTTGTTTTTTTTTTCGTTTTTCGTGGTTTTGTACGCTATAAACGGAATAAACTTCAACTTTTATTTAATAGAAAAACCCTAATACATCAGAAACGAAATACATTGGAAAGGAAAATACAACACAATGCAAGCCTTGCAAGGAAATTTAAAATACAACATCAACAACATAATGCAAGCGAATTAAAAATACAACATACTAATCGAAAATTAGTAATCATCTTCGGCTTCTTCGCTGCTCATCATATAATCATACCGTGGTCCTCCCGGAGACAGAGTGCATTCGCTGCTAGCATCTAGTGCAATTTCTTCATCGGATAGTGGAATGACTTCATTTCGTTGCACCTCGTCATCCAAGAGATCTTCTTCAAAGTCTAAGGGTATTTCAAGAGGGCTTTTGTCTTGTTTACGCTCTTTAGCATCCAAGTGATCCTTCAAACACATGCGCATCTCTAAAGACGTCGGAGTGAGTCTTGTTCTTCGGATTGATAACACCCTTCCACTTGTTGAAAATGCGGATTCAGAAGCTACCGAAGAAGCTTACACACTTATTATATCCATGGCCATGTGAGATAAAACGGGATACATTGTTTCCTTTTCTTTCCAAAAACCTAAGACATCAAAAGTTGAAAACTCTTTAGGATGAAGATGTGTGACAAAATCCGAATTGACATATCGCTCATATTCACTACACATTGTAGGATCAGTCCTTGCCTTTTTTTGTATGTGCTTTTAAACCGCTTAGCAAACGGATATACTTATTTCCGCCACTCGCCTTCGATGAAGTAGCCCCACCACTTATTTGAGATGATTGAGTTGGGTTACCATATTTTGCATAATAAAGATTATACAAACCTTCCAAAGATTCTTTACTTTAAAATAAACTTTTGACTTAGATGCAAAATACTTATCGTAAAAAAACTCTAAATACGTACTTATCGACTCGATATGGAAAGTCATTACACGTTTTATTAAATTTTGAATTCTATGGATTTTTAGCAAGCAATGAACAAGTCATTATCTGGTGGATTGTGTGTGTAATTTACTTTCCAAGTTTTTTTCTTCTTAGGTATTATCATACTCTGACAATCATACACCCTCAAGTTCATATTCGTTTAATACCGTATCATGAGAAAATCTGTAGAAATAACAAATGGAGATGTGGGTAGTAATCACCCGTTAAAATTTCCGTGGCAGTGTTATACACTTCAAGCGTAATTGGGTTAAAGCTAAAAGATGGAATTATAACACAATTTTCAAACACGAAAAAACGATTATCTCCCCGTATTCTTATTGGCCAAAAATGGTCTTGAAAATACCCCAAAGTAGTTTGGTTGTTTCAAAACAACTTATGTACTATGTATAGTGGAGTTTCCATAGTGGTGGAACGTCCCAATTTGGTAGTAAACTAGGTTTCTATGATTCTTTTACTGATTTTTACTTAGCGGGTGGTGTTTGTCGGGTTCTTTGCACTTGATTTGAAAACTATCTTTTAAATTGTGCTGAAAAGACCTCTCTTATTGTTCATAGCGAGGACCTCTAAAACCTAGCTTGCACATCAAGTTTATTTCTGTGTGCAACACAAACGGACTATGATTAGACCTACCCCCCATTGGTGGTTCGTTTTTTTATTTTAGTTTTTCCTTGGCGGATGTGTTGTTGCTAGCATTATCCATTGTAATTGACATAACTTAATCTTCCAAGTAAAAATTGTAAGGACTTTTGGTCACTTTTTAAACAAAGCTCCAACGAGTGCGAGACGGAAATCTTCAAATAAAATGACCGCTTATCATTTTCCAAGTACCGGGTTCAACTCGACTTAATGTGACGGTAACACCATGTCAGAACGGGCGGGCAACCCATGAGTTGCGGACCATACATCAGTATGTTAGGTTGAACAAGATTTATGTTACTCAAAACTATCAATTATTATCTTGTTTAGCCGACCAAACATAGTAAATTTAATCTTGCATCACGTTTGAGTGTAGTAGAGGGGGGGGGGGGGGGGGGGGGGGGGGATCCTTACATGAGGGTATCTTTAGTGGCATAGTGTTCTGGAACACACTACGTTGGATGCGGATTCACTTAGCCATTGAAGGAAATTTATTTTCTTTAGTTGTTTTTTTTTTTTTTTGCTTTGGTTTGTATTTGTAGTTGTGTGATTTGAAACTACAACACAATACATGAATTTATAAATATTCAAAGTTGGAATAATATAAAAAAATTATTGCTAAGTAACGTCAAGGGGAAAACACAAGTCCACTACGATGTGAAAGCTGAAGATTCGAAATTTGAAATTTTTGTGTAGGCTCTCGGACCGGTTCGGGTTGAAACCGGTTTGGGGAAACTGGTTTTTCAAACCGGTTTATATAAACCGGTGGTAAAACCGGTCGAAACCAAGAAAACCCAAACCGGTTCTAAACCCGACAGGTTTGCCTCTCAAACCGAAAACCGGTTGTAGTCAAACCACCGGTTGTTGACACCGATTCGGTTTTATGATTTCAAAACCGGATTCTGTTTTCGGTTTCAAACCGATTTCCTGTTTTTAAACCATGTTTTTTGGTTCTCCTATACTTCGCCCTCATAGTGTTGATTTACATCATTTGAACCTAGAATGTCTACATGGGTCAAATGGTCCCATGTTTCATAATCTCTTTGAAACCAACTATTTAGAGACTCATCATTTTGAAGTCTAGCTTTTTGCTTTAACAACTTTAAAGGTACATTGTTAAAGCATGTTGTTTAAAATCGAGATTATATTATAATCATTTTGTAAGATCAGTGTAGTAAGATTAGATCCGGATCGAGATATCCTATATATATGTTTAAATGTCTTATGTCTAGTAATTTGTAGTTAAAAATGATAACATAACAAATTTATGAAGAAAGAATAGTTTAAAAAGTAATAAGAAAATGAAAAAGAAAACCACATGGGATTTTGAATTGCAAATTTATCTTATGGGTGTTTATTAATCTTTTCTGATTTGTCTAAAAAAACTATATATATTTTACGTTAACTTATGGTGGTTTATGAAAAGGTTTATTAATGATGAATGAGGTTTATAATTTTGTTAACCTTTGTGGAGATGAAGTTTTGCTTTATGTGGAATGAAAAGGTCTAACATTCTTAGACCTCTTTTACAATTTATTGCATTTGATATTAAGGTGATTTTTATAAAGCTTTATACAAGTTTATGCATAGTAGAGAAATGTCTATAACATAAAAAAGTTTATTAATTAATGTTGTAGGATAATGTGGCACGATTATAAACCTTTACAAAGATTCTCATAGTAGATGCCCTTATATTGCTCATGCTTGTTTTATTATTCAAACGAAATACATTCGCTTATGGTTTATTTGTTTAACACATTTGAAGAAAGTAGGATCGCATCAGATCGAGATCTTACGTAAGATTTTATGTCTTCAAAGATCCTATAAAAAATCAACTCGGTTTCACTTAGCAGAATCGTAAACTTGTACGATCTTAAGAGTTAGATCACGATCTTAACATTTATGCTATTAAGTATAACAACCCGTGCTATTAAGTGACTAATTGTTCAATATCGGAATTACATAATGATATTAATATTAACTAGTTATTTGAATTTGACCGTATTTTATTTGTTAAAGGATGCGAATCATGCGTAAAAAGAATAAATAATCGTTCATTTATGTAAACAAACAAGTTGGCTTATTGCCCGCGCGTTGCGATTGAGGATAACTTAGTCTCAGAGGTATTTACCTACTGTAGTATCGCTAACTTAGTCTCGAAGGATATTTAGATACTATAATATGTTTTTTCAGATATTTTGGTGTGTTTTTAGTGGATTTTAGTATAAAAGTAACGTAATCCCAAACACCCCTTGAATTAGCAACACATATAATGAAAGATTAAGAACAGAAAAAAAATGAATCCAAACACTATTTAAGCTCCTAATGCCTTATCAACAATTATCATAAAAAAAACCCAATAACAATAAAACATTTTAAAACACGAAAAATTAGATTTTGTGTGTTTGGTGCTCTACACAAAATAATTAAACCACTCCATAAGTCTAGTATGTGAATCATTAAGACAGATGAGTTTTGTCTATTTTGGAAATGCGACATTTTTAGTTGATAATAATTCAATATTAGTGGTAAGGCTCAACTTACTTGATAAGCGACATTAGATTGGTCGTAGAGACCTCTTTTTCCCAATTACAACCTATCAAATAGCTATCTGGTCCGTCGGGCTGCTCTTTTATTTTCTTCAGCAAGTGCATCTGTTGCTGCATGCTGAATAACAACAAAACAACAATAAAGATTTTAAAACCGATAGTAAATAGGTAATTTTATTTCTTGTTGCATCATGTTACTAATTCACAAATAATCAATAGCAAACATTGTTACACGATGTATACTTCAAAGTGAAGATGCGAAACTGAAAATAAGATTGGGTGATATAGCATACTTACACCAGGAGCTTATTTGCAGAACGATTACTTTCAAAACTCTTTCGGTTTGATGGCAATTATGACGACCTGTGCAGTTGTGTTGCGATGCAAATCAAGCTTCTGCACCCTTGAGCTCTTGCCAATTTTAGCACGGACACTAAAGCATGAAGCTCCTCAGCAGTAAAGCCTCCTTACATGTAAATGAAACAAAAGCAGATTTATCGCTCCACACGTCAAATATTCCACCAACAATGATGATGGTGTCGCGAAGTTAGTCAAATTTCAGTCTTACGCAACAAACTTTTTTTTTCATCTATAACAAATCATCAAAGTTCGTACATAAAATAAATTTACCTCGATAAGAATGTCCATGCCTGATTCAGCCCATGGAAGCTTGAGAAGATCACGACTAGAAACGAACTCTCCTCAGCTACGTCGAAGAATCTACATGAAACAAACATCGCATCAACAGACAAAGCATCAAGAAAATCAGTCGTTTTTATTAATGGCTCCAAGTTGTTAGTTGTCTTGAGATAAGATGCCTTGGTTAGTAATGCATCACTTTTAGACTTCTTATATGAGCAAAATGGCATTGGTCAGGTGACCCGGTATTGATTAACCACAACCTAAGTCAGCTCATTTAAAAGTAAACGTGAGGTTTTTAGAAGCGAATATAACTTTAACAATATCCGAAAAAACATTTGGATGTACACAACACCAGTTAGTGCACCAATTAAAGCTAAGGTGAATGATAGGTATCATAAGTTAAAGAGGTTATCGAGTTGTTTCTTCCCTTTTGGGGTGTTTGTATTGAACTGATCAGCCCCAAAGGCAATTCCACACGGGCGTAGACCACCGGCTCCTAGGGCTAAAATAACAATTTCATAAATCTATGTGTAATATTTGTATACAAAAATCAGTTCATTGCATTTGTAGTGTTATTGTAACATGAAGAAACTAATTACAAATACTTATCTATTTATATAGCTTTGATATTACCATGCCCTACTCAGGTTGGATCCACCTATACCATTGTTCTCTCATTTGCACATATTGTAAAATTAAAAAAGAGATAGTAAGTAAATGTGATCTTAAGTGGCTCATTACCATTTCTAAAGCTAATTCCAGTAACCCACTTGAGCCAAATCTGAAATCCGCTGCAAGAATAAAAACCCTTTTCTATCACCAGTTTTCGAAGAATCACAAAGAAAAAAAACACGTCTCTACAAATTAATACCTCATTCGCACAACTTCAAGCTTTAAGCTTTATGAATCTTGTACTCTCCCACAACACTATATATGCTCTCACGCCATTCGAGTTATGCTAAAACTTTATCGTTTGGCATCTTCGTACGGTTTTGAGGATGGTTCTTCTTTCGAGCTTCTCTTCGAGGGACTTTGTTGGGGTTTCATCAAAATCCATCCTGAAGTGAAAACCGGTGGCTGCGGCCACCGGATTTGGGGGTTTTTCTTTTGCCGAAGTGAAAACCGATCCGTCGGCCTTCATGTCAAAAGTTTTTTTATTCCTTTTGATTCCCTCGCAGTTTAAGTCTCGGGATTTTACCATTTTTTGATGTTATGTATTTCTTTTTGTTGACTCTATTGTACTTTAAGTTTCAAGCGTCTTGCTAATCTCTTTTTTTTATATATTCCATCTTTGCCGTTCAAAAAAAAAAGAGAAAATCAGTCGTTTTTATTAACGGCTCCAAGTTGTTAGTTGTCTTGAGATAAGATGCCTTGGTTAGTAATGCATCACTTTTAGACTTCTTATATGAGCAAAATGACGTTGGTCAGGTGACCCGGTATTGATTAACCACAACCTAAGTCAGCCCATTTAAAAGTAAACGTGAGGTTTTTAGAAGCGAATATAACTTTAACAATATCCGAAAAAACATTTGGATGTACACAACACCAGTTAGTGCACTAATTAAAGCTAAGGTGAATGATAGGTATCATAAATTAAAGAGGTTATCGAGTTGTTTCTTCCCTTTTGGGGTGTTTGTATTGAACTGATCAGCCCCAAAGGCAATTCCACACGGGCGTAGACCACCGGCTCCTAGGGCTAAAATAACAATTTCATAAATCTATGTGTAATATTTGTATACAAAAATCAGTTCATTGCATTTGTAGTGTTATTGTAACATGAAGAAACTAATTACAAATCTATTTATATAGCTTTGATATTACCATGCCCTACTCAGGTTGGATCCACCTATACCATTGTTCTCTCATTTGCACATATTGTAAAATTAAAAAAGAGATAGTAAGTAAATGTGATCTTAAGTGGCTCATTACCATTTCTAAAGCTAATTCCAGTAACCCACTTGAGCCAAATCTGAAATCCGCTGCAAGAATAAAAACCCTTTTCTATCATCAGTTTTTGAAGAATCACAAAGAAAAAAAAAGACATCTCTACAAATTAATACCTCATTCGCACAACTTCAAGCTTTAAGCTTTATGAATCTTGTACTCTCCCACAACACTATATATGCTCTCACGCCATTCGAGTTATGCTAAAACGTACATTTAATTTTTTATTCAAGGTAAACACATTAAAAAATTAACAACCATCTTAACTCTAGAAAAATCAAAACTTTTTTAAAGGAAATTTAAAATTAACAAACTCGCTTTTTTGAAAGATCAACACAATGCTTCTAGTACCACCAATATCATATTGATGAAGTTGTGTGTAGTTTCAAGAAGGAACGAAAATAATCTAAAGAGGGCAAAAGTTCAATAAAGATCAATTTTTTATTATATATCCTAAGACTTTATCTCAACCATCAATTTTTTTATCAAATTAAATAAAACTCACTTTTCACCTCTTTTTTTAAAATTAAATATCTCACAAACCGTTAATCGTTACGTATTGATTCCTTTGTAATTTTAAGATTGGCTCTCTTGGTTCAAATCTATCCGTTTAGGTTCTAAGGCGATAGAGGTGTTGGAAGGTGTGTTTTACGTTTCTTGGTGGAGCTTTTGGAATTTCAGGAACCAATTCCTTTTTGCGTCTCCTATTCCCCGAAAAGATGATATTTTCGACAATATTGTTTTACGCTCTTTTTATTGGTGTGTAGCTAGATTTAATAGAACTTTGAATTGGGTTAGTTGGCTTCAACACCCTTTTTTGATTCCTTTGTAATTTTCTAGCTTCTTGCTAGTGATTCTAATAAAGTCGCCGTTCAAAAAAAATCGTTACGTAAAATGAAACATACCATTGCAACGAGAATTAAATCATCTTTCTAACGAGGGGCACTTTGATATACTTTCGACGAACTTTTTTTTTAATTTTATTTTTTAGTCACGTCTAGAAAGATCACATGTGATTCTGGAAAATCATATGTGATTTGTATTTTACAAAATCACATGTGATTTTATGAAATCAACGGGCTAGCTCAGTTGGCCACCAAGATTCCTTAGAGGCTTGGGGAGGGGATGTTTGGCTAGGGGAGGTCTCGAGTTCGAGTCTCACCCGGGACTTTTACCCCTTCAGGCAGAATAGGAGGAAGTACAGGCGGGTTCAGGGTACAGCATACTGCCCAATTGGATGTCACTGCTGGACCTGAACCACTAACAACTAACAAGCCGTTCAAAAAAAATATATGATTTTGTGAAATCACATGTGATTTTGTAATACAAATCACATGTGAATTTTTTCAGACGTGACTAAAAAAAACCGAAAAAAAAAGTTCGTCGAAAGTATATCAAAGTGCCTCTCGTTAAAAAGATGATTTAATCTCGTCGCGGTGGTGTATTTTTTGTCATTTAACGATTTACCGTTTGCAAGATATTTTAATTTTAAAAAAATAAAAAGTGAAGTTTTTTTTAATTTAATAAAAAATAAGTGGTATTGATTGGTCCATTAGATCTTTAATAAATATTTGAATTTTCAGTGATGTCAACTCATCTAAAGAGAAGGAAGGCCGGTAACTAATATATTGTTGGAAAAGCTAAAGTTTGCTCACCGCTAAAACGACATCACACATTGCCCTTTTTGTGACGGCTTTTATTATATGTGATGATTTATTTCAAAAGCTAAACTTTCAGTTTTGTACAAAAGTCAATGCGTTCCAACTGTATATGTTAAAGTTATCTTGCCTCGAGCCATGTCCAAACAAAACATAATTAGACATTTAACTGAACAAGCGAAAAGATACAAAAAAGACTTCTGGCAAGCATTTGGCTAAACAAACAAAATACGAGTCTCATTTGTACAATTAATATCCACAACTCTAAAAGTATAAATCAAAACGGGCATTGAGGAAAACAAAAATATAAAATCATTTAAATCGTATCCCAAATAATCCTCAACTAACATACATTAATCATAAAGTTTCTATACACTAACAATATTGTTTTTCGTAACAAAGAAGACAATGAATTAACAAATAAAAAATAAAAATCAAACTACGAAAGAAAAGAAAAAAAAAACCTAACTCTTCATCTTTTAGATTCAAGATCACCACCACCATTAATCGCGATTAAGCTAACTAATCTCTATAAGTTCTTCATCCAAATAACCACCCAATTCGGTTAAAAGTTAAAACCCATACGGTTAATCACAGCATTACTAATAGCAACTTCACCTTGCAAACACTGCCCATTTTTCATGATTCCATTCACGTAATTCTTCACTTCACTTTTTATCATCTCTTGCATCACAGCCACTAATTCCGATTTAGAAAACCCATTATTCGCAACACATTGCATAGCCGCCACTTGTGGCGGCTGTGCGAGTAGTGGAGACTCAGTGGATAAGGACAAGCTCAATGATGTCAATGGATCATTTGTAACAACCTGGCTAGAATCACTTAAATTTGACCCAACCGAACTAGTTGGGTCATTTAGGTTAAACGAAATCTTAGCATCTGACGGGGTACATATATCAATACCCGGTTCCTCGCTAGAACTAGCAGGGCTGTTTAAATCAAACATCCCTGTGTCTGATCGGGTATAAACACTAGTACCCGCTTCCATGCTAGCAGCCCGCTTTAAAGGGGGCTGGTAATTCACCAAATCATGTCCATCAAGGAACGAAAAATCATCATTCCCCATAGACGAACACTTTCTTTTTAGCGTCGAATTCCAATGATTTTTTATAGCATTATCTGTACGACCGTTAAGCATACGCGCAATAGTGGCCCACTTGTTGCCATACTGCGCGTGTGCCTTAACGATCATTTGATCTTCTTCTTTCGAAAAAGGACGGTGCTCAACCTGGGGAGAAAGCTGGTTGCACCATCTTAAACGACATGATTTACCCGTTCGGCCCGTGATTGATCTGCTAATAAGAGACCAATTCCTAGGACCATGTTTTTGCACCAACTTTTGTAACATATCATCTTCTTCTGGACTCCATGGACCTTTAATCCGATCCATATCAACCATAGATGTCATGGATGTCACAATATCATAATAAGCATGAAAGTATTTTTAAATTTATGAAATTTAAAGGTGAGATAATGGGGGTTTTATATGTAGGTTGTGAGATGAAGATTAGGGATAGCAGTGAAAGGAAGTTATGATTTTACAACTGGCAAGGACACGTGGCAAGTTATGAGTGGGTGATGACTGTAAACTTGCATGAATTCAGAACTAATATTAATACGGAGTATTAAATATCTTATAAAAATGTTTGATCTTGTTACCAAATTGTAGTTCATTTGAATATACGTATATTTTATTAAAATAAACGAACATATTTGATATTTGGAATATGGGATATGTTACAAATTTATCCAGAGAGTTAAGTTAATACTCCGTACTAAAGATATCTAAACATTAGTTTTACTTTTTTTTGTCTTTTAATTAATAATGATCCTGTAAAAACGTGTCCACAGATATGATCTTCAAAGTAGCATATAAAAATGGTCAACTTAGGTTAACGTAAAGATTGGTTATTATTTTTTTACCTTTAAGTTTAGACATTTTATATTTTTATTTGAGGCGAGAAGAGTATGATTTTATGATTTTTTTGATTTATTATTACATTAAATAAGAAAATTTGTTTTAAACAACCGAATAATGTTGGCATGGTTTTTGATAAACAATTCAAATCACCGACCGTTTGGGTAGTTAATGTAGGAGAGAAAATTAAGGACTGTACGGCATGGGTAGCATGGACTTTTCGTATTCCAGCCTGGATTCTTTCCACTTATTTATTATTTATTTTTAGTATATATAATACTCAATTCTAAGAAAAATGTACACATATCTTTATTTTTGGCATGCTTTTTATCCAAACATATCTTTAAGAAACTCTAAATTATGATTTACGTAGTAATAGTTACATTTTTAGTACAGTCTTTGTATAAAATATAAAATATAATATATTATAAATAACTGATATGATTTGTGAATACGAGCGAAACAAGAGTCTCGGTTATTATGTGACATCAAATTTTTTTTTTTTTTTTTTTTGAACGGCGACTTTTATTAAGAAAAACTAGCAAGGAGCTAGAAATTACAAAGAAATAAGAGACGGGTTTTTATACCAATCGTCCCAGCTAAACAAAGTATTGCATCTATACCGACACCAGTAATAAGAACTACAAATAATCTCATCAAAAAACGTCTCCTTAGATTTGGGCTTGGCCTCGAACATCTTCTTATTACGAAAATTCCATAGAAGCCACCACATCACAAAATAAATACCTTGGAACATGCTTTTATTCTTCTTCGGCAGTTTTACATTATCGATCCAAGACCTCCATTCTCCGTAAGAGTTAATATCCATAAAAGGCACGTCCCACCACCGATTTATTAATTTAGAAATCTTCTTTGCCGTGTTACAAGCGAAGAACAAATGATCATTGGTTTCAATCCCGACATCACAATTCACACAAGATAGAGACTCAATATCTATACCACGTCTGGAAATGTTAAATCTAGTAGGTAAGGAGTTCGTCATTACCTTCCAAGCGAAGGTGTTCACTTTGTTGGGAACATATCGAATCCACCTAGTCTTTAGATCACCTTTCGGAAGTAATCGCGAATCTATCATGTTTCTTGACGAAGCCACGGTATAACCACCAGAATTGTTCAATGTCCAAGACCATGAATCAGGAGACTGAGTAAGCATCACAGGGTTAATCACTTTCGCTAACTCTTCAACTTGAGTGAGTTCCAGCCCTCCTCTCGGATGTCTACGAAACGAATGGTAAAGACTAGGATGCGCAAGTTTTTGACCTACTGTAATTTGTTTGCTGTTTTCGAGAGCATACGCTCTAGGGAATCTATTCTTAAGCTTGCCCCCATCACACCACACGTCATCCCAGAATAAAGTCGAAAGGCCATTCCCAAGTTTCTTCTTCATGAACAAAAGCAGGTTAATACCCTTTTCCTCAAGCCTCCTAACCTCTTTAATAATATTTATCCAACATGAATTAGCTCCTTTACCCGAAATCTCATCAATCTTTCCATTGGCTCCGTGTATAGCCTTGATAACACGAGACCAAAGCGTAGGCTCATGGGCTAAAAATCTCCAAACCCATTTAAATATCAATCCTCTATTAAGAGCATAAAGACTAAAAATACCTAGACCACCGTTATCTTTAGGAGCAAGAGCCTTCTTCCATTGAACCCACGAAGCTTTTTTACCCGAACTCTCATGACCATTGAAGAATTTACTTCGAAGAGATTCCAGAATTTGAATGACACCTGCAGGAACTTTAAACATTGACATGTGAAAAATAGGCATCGAGCCAAGTACCGATTTGATTAACATGAGCCGCCCTCCAATCGATAACATTTTCATCTTCCATCTTGATAGACGTCTTCTAATTCTATCAATAATGTCCTTCCAAGATTGAATTTTATTCATGTCCCCTCCAACATAAGAACCAAGATATAAAAAAGGAGCTTTAAGAACAAGACATCCGAATTTGGTCGCCGCTCGAGAGACTTTACCATTATCAACTTCAATGCCCATGATTTTGCTTTTGCACATATTGATTTTTAAACCTGAAACCTTATGAAAACAATCAAGAACATGGATAAGAGAAGTTATATTACTTTCGCTCCATTCACCTATAAAAACCGCATCATCCGCATAGAACATGTGCGAAAGATTAACCAAACCACCAACATCGATACCATGGAACATACCCGCATCAACCACTCTTTGAAATGAAATATGGAGACTTTCCATGATTAATAAGAATAAAAAAGGAGATAACGGATCACCTTGTTTAAGACCTCTACCAAATTGAAACTCGTCGGTTGGACTACCATTGATAATGATAGACCCTTTCGAAGAATGAAGACAACATTGAATCCATTTTCTCCATTTATCCCCAAACCCAAACTTGCCTAAAACATCATCAAGAAAATCCCACCTTACCGAGTCATATGCTTTTTCAAAGTCCACTTTGAAAAGAAGAGTTTGTTTTTTCTTCTTCTTACACCAAGACATGACTTCATTTAAAATAAAAGGCCCATCAAGAATTTGCCTATCTTTAATGAAAGCCGATTGAACCTCATTAATAATTCCCCCCAAGACATCAACAAGACGATTAGTTAAAATCTTAGCAATGATTTTATATATGCTACCAATGAGGCTAATCGGTCTAAAATCCTTAACAAGATTAGCATCCGGAATTTTCGGAATTAAGGCAATGAAAGATGAATTACACCCTTTGGGTAAATCAGAAAATTTAAAAAAATACCTCACCGCTTCACAAACATCCCTATCCACAAGATGCCAAAAGTGTCTGAAAAAACCAAACGTGAATCCATCCGGACCCGGGGCTTTGTCGGTACCACATTCCCAAACCGATTTCTTAATTTCATCATTAGAAACCTCCCTCTCCATATGATCACTTTGCTCATGAGAAATCTGATTAGGAAAGTCAAGACTAATAGAAGCAGTAGGTTTGTCCGGCTTACCAAAACGATTGGCAAAATGGTCGAAGAACTCTTTCTTGACATCATTCGGGTTTTCAATCCAATTACCATCAACCATAACCCCCCTAATATTTTGAATATTACGCCTTTTGTTTATGATACCATGAAAAAAACCGGAATTCTCATCTCCTTCTACCGCCCATTTAATTTTAGCCTTTTGAGCCCTTTCCTTCGATTCTAAATTATCTATCTTTTGGATTTGATGAAGAATAGCTAAGCGGGAATTGACCAGCTCTTCATTCCCAAGCCCTCTATCAATATCCAGATCAATTTCCTCCAACTGTTTTTTAAGTCTAAGCTGATCGTTTTTCCGGGTCCCCGAATTACTCTTATTCCAAATACGAATCTGATTCTTAAGATTTCTAAGTTTATTCATCAAACTTAGAAGAGCATTATTTCCCACCATAGGACTGTTTTTCCAAGTGTTCTCCACAAATGTGTTAAAACCATCCATCTCAAGCCAATGATGGAAAAAACGAAATGGAGTAGGGCCATAATCGTAACCATTTTCTTTAAGAAGAATAGGCCGATGATCCGACAAGAACCTCTCCAATGTAACAGCTTTAATGTTCGGGCTTCCACTAATAACACTCTCCGAAACCAAGAATCTATCTAACTTGCTCATCTTTGTTGCGGATCTATGACACCAAGTAAAGCGACATCCACCTAAGTTAACTTCAACCAATCCCGAATCCAAAATAAAAGAATTAAATCTATGAGCACCATGTGGATTAAAATGAGTTCCGAATCTATCAGATTTGACACGAACCTCATTAAAATCACCCATGATAATAACATCCCCGTTCCACTTATCTACCTCGAAACGAAGAAAATCCCAAAGAGCTTGTTTTTCTTTACCCTCTTGAGGAGCATACACACCAATAATCATCATATTCTTTCCCGTTAACCTCCACTTACCTCTAGTAATCACAAAATAATCAGACACCGTCACACTGTTTTTGCAAAAAGAATTAGTATCCCATACGCAAAGGATACCTCCCGAATTTCCAACCGCCTCACTATACACATAATCAAAAACCGAATTCCCCCAACACTGTTTCACACATAAGTCCTCAATCTTTTCCATTTTTGTTTCTTGTATAACTAAAAAATTCACTTTATTTTTGATACTAAGATCTTTAACCCACTTAATTAAACTACGGGCCTAGTGTCTAACTTCAATATTTACCAACTTAAAACATAAAAATGTGTATGATAAGAATTGGTTTTTTAAATTTGTTTATTATAGCCTTCATAGTCACGGGGTATATTCGTCTGAGTATGCAAACTACTTCCTTCGTCTTCTTCGCTAACAATTGATAAATTTTAACACCCCCAAATTTAATACGCAACAGAACTATCAATTGGGTGTTAAATAACGACACAATTACACATAAATTACACAAGAACTACTCGAAAAGAGACGTTATCAAACATGTTCCATTCCACAAGTAAAATCAGAGTGTAAACATTGTCCCACAAAAAAAAAATAAAAAATAAAATTTAAAATTTTTTTATTTCGGTTTCAGTTTACAAGCAATAATAATAATAAAATTTTAAAATTTATTAAATTTTTTTAATTTCGGTTTCAGTTTACGAACAATAATAAAAAAAAAAATTAATTATATTTTTTTTACTATTTTTCTGGGTTTAAGTTTAAGAGCAATAAATTTAAAAAAAAAATTAAAATTTTAAAAATTTTTTATATCGGCTTCAGTTTACCGAGCAACAATAAAAAAATAAAAAAATTTAAATTTTTTTATTTCGGTTTCAGTTTACAAGCGATAATAAAAAAATTAAAAAAATTAATAATTTTTTTTATTGCGGTTTCAGTTTACGACCAATAATAATAATAAAAAATTTAAAATTTATAATTTTTTTTTAATTCGGTTTCAGTTAACAGCAATAATAAAAAAAAAAAATTTAATTATATTTTTCTTAATTTCGTGTTAATTTTAAGAAGCAATAAATAAAAAAAATTATAAATTTTAAACTTTTCATATCTGTTCATTTAAGAGAAATAAAAATAAAAAAAATTTTAAATTTTTTTTAATTCAGGTATTCAATTTACGAGCGATAAATAAAAAAAAAATAAAAAAATTATTTAAATTTTTTATTTCGGTTTCATTTACAGTAATAATAAAAAAAATTAATAAAATATTTTTAATTTCGGTTTCATTTACGAGCATAATAAAAAAATATTAAAATATAAAATTTTTTTTTATTTCGGTTTCAGTTTACAAGCGATAATAAAAAAATTAAAATTTTTAAATTTTTTTTATTTCGGTTTAAGTGTTGTACAGCAATAATAAAAAAAAATTAAATTTATTAATTATTTTTTTAATATTCTTTATTATTATTGTCGTAAACTGAAACCGAAATAAAAAAAACGTGTAAAAACCCATTGTAAAAATGTGGTAAAAACGTGTATAAATGTTTAAAATAACTGAAAATATCTTTTGTAACATAACAGAATATTGAGTTAATTGTCAAACAGTCGTTAGCATAAATGGACTAAACGTTGCAGACTGTTCCGTTAGTTAGATGGAACTAACTTGTGCAAATGAGAGTAACAGACTACATAAATAAAGTCGAGTATTTCCAAGTTGGGATACATAACAAAAAAAAAAGATGGCTTACATAAAATAAACAAAAAAGACAAGTTGGATTAAATTATCAAGTCATTAGCCCAAATAACTTTTACCAATGACTCAGACTTTTCACAAAAAGTTTTTGTAAAAGCTTTAGTCACAATGACAAAAAACTTTTTAAAAGACATTGGAGATGCTCTTATTGCACCCATCTAATACAATAAATGTTTAATCATTTGACTTTTCAGCCCTTCATTTAATGTTAAAAAACACTCCTACATAAAGATAATACTAATATTATAATTATTATTTATTTTTAGAACGCAACCACATTTAAAATTCCGAACCCTCAAGTTATACATGTTATTATATTTATTGGTATAACTAGTTAAAACAAAGAAAACTTATAATACATATTAAATATAACTTTCTTTTATTGTCGTATGCATAGTTTTTTAAAATTGAAAACCGCAACAACAAACCGGTTTTTTTCCAAACGGTTTCATGGTTTATTTTTTGCGGTTATTTTTGTCTTGTTCAGCTTTGTCGGTTCCTCCTCCGGTTTTTAAATTACTTGTCGTATATGGTCTCTTATCCATAATCATATGTTTTCTCACGCGCTTTTATATTTAGACGTCGTAAGAAACAATATCCATATCTCTTAATATCGTAATATTACATCATTCGTCACTGGGAAAACATAAATCGGACACATTTCTACCTTACTCGCATCAATATATTTACACAAGTATCCCGCCGCCGCACGCGAGGATACACTGCTAGATTTAAGTAATGTATTTTTCGGGTACATAATCAAGATAATTTGGAAATGGCTATCAGTTCTGTTTATAGCTTCAAAATAAGATACTTACAATCTACCATTTGCTTATTTGTACAGATTCACTATTACGCTCGGAAAAATTTATAATTTAATATATAAAATTCAGATCACGTGCTTTATAAAAAAAATCTTATGTTAGATATGATGGTTAAAACTAATTTTAAAAAAAACGTAATACTGAAATAAGCAACTCGTAGTAAGAGGGTTGTAACTGGATTAAAAGTGGTTCCAAATTTGTCCCTTTTCAGTCACTATCTTACAATAGAAGCAATCAAGTCCCATCTGACTTAGATGAAGCTTGGAAAGTCACATAACAAAGTACAATCCCGCTATGGAGTCGAGTACGTTTTGAGATAGCACTGGTTCAGAAGCCGATGAAGCACGTTGCTTCAAGATTGGTGCACAATCGGTTCTTAGAAGTGCAGGTGGTCATCTGGCTGTGGCGAGATGCTAGGCTGTGGGGCGGCTGGTTTCGGGGATTAGTTGCTTTTGAGGTGGTGTGGCGTTGTGAATCCGAAGGCTAGTGGTATATAGGAGGGGAGGGTTTAATGGTCGTACGAATCGGGGTGGTCAGCTGATACGTCCAAAACACACAGCATTAGGTTTCAGGACACCGCTCCCACGGCTGCTTCACAGGTTTCTAAGTCTAAGTCTTTTCGTTTGTCAAAACAACATAATTTAATAACATAGACATACAAAATTAACTACAGCTTTTCTACACAGAATATGTACCAAAATACTCTGAGACAATATATCCGGAGCACTATCGATGAGGGTGTTCAGGCGAGATAGCCCACTTTACAAAGCTATGGATCACAAACAAGGACGAATGCCATTGAAGACGTTTATGTTCAGCCACTATTAACTAGCCAAAGATGGGTTTATAGTAGCTCCTTAATCTTGCCGAATCACTATCTACCTATGCTTGCTGGGATAAAGAAAGACGCCGGCTTACAAAAGGTGTATGCCTCCAAATGAAACAATTTTAGTGCGGGTGACACTGCTATAACTATGAAACTGGATTTGAGCTTAAGCCTATAGCAGAGAATGTCAGAAGCTTTTTATACAATGGGACTATAGGAGAAAAGTTGATTAAAGATGTTCGGTCTGCAGGTGGGATATTGACAATGGAGGATCTAAGGAACTATGACGTGAAAGTTACCGATGCAGTTGAAGGAACACGGAAGGGGTTCACAATATTTGGGATGCCCCCCCCGTCCAACAGTGTTAACACTTGGACAACTTGTACTTCTATATCCCAAATGTATTATTGCAATAAGTGATTTATACATGCAGTATAAACTCAGTACCAACATTCCGACAATTCATTTACATAGGGCAATTTCAACCGGATTTAATTTAAATACATGGCCAATAAGGTTTAAAATCCAAATGGGTCCCATACGGAGTAAATTGATAAAGGAAAAAAGAATGGGTCAAATTTTATGAAGTTTGTCCATTTTGTGCTAGTAAACCACAACCAGCTTCCGACCTGTTTAAAAATGAAATATAGACAGCACCAAAACTAGTTTTTGGACCCATTTCCCGACCTGCATCCCCACCCAATTTTTGCCATCTCATATTATCCAAGACTGCATATTTGATTTATACAGAGTAGCTGAATACACAGTAATTAAATATCTTAAATAGCTACTGAGAACACAAAATTAATGCAAAAGGACTATTAGGGTTTTACTCGATTCCATTCGAAGCATTAAAACATATGTTTGCAATTCGGATGAATTTGGGCGACCCCGATTTTGTCGATATAAGTAAGACTGCATCAGAAATGCTTTCTCCTTTATTCGCGAAAAAAATTCAACAAAGAATTTTCGACAACACCACTTTCCCTTCTGAATATTACATGCACGGGTACATAATTAAGTTTACATTTACTCTTATTCATTGCTTAGTTAACTATTAGTCTGTTTAACTAAAAACTACAACTGTTTATTGATGTTAGAGTGCATTTACTAGGTGAGTCAGAAATAGAAGATCATGGCACAAGTCATTTTTGCATAGTAGATGCAGATAGAAATGCTGTATCAATGACGACCACTGTCAACTTCCCATGGGGTGGCGGTATTTTGTCACCCACAACCGGAATTGTGCTAAATAACCAAATGGGAGACTTCTTTCATCGGCACCTCCAGAAATATCCCCACGACAACCTTTCCTTCCTCCTACCCTAAAATTTTATCAGTCCGAACAGAGACATTGTCTTCCATGACTCCTGTCATCATTGTCAAGGTAAATTTGACTCCGGAAGTCAACCACAAAATTTTCCAATGTTATATTCACAATAACTGGTTGTCTTCTTGGAAAGAATATAAAGCACTAGAATTTCGAGCTTTAAAGACTGTTGCAACGGTTCTAAAAATTTGAACATTGACTCTCATAAAAAAAATTAATTGGTTTTATTGCTGTAGTATATTTTAATGATTATTTTGAATCAATAAAAATTTGAGTTTTATATTGTTGGTATATATGTTTTTGAATGAGGGTGGGGGTGTGTGTTAATTTAAATTTTATTATATTATTATTGGTTTGAATTTATCAAGGGTGGTTATAATAATTTGTATATTTGATATTTAGAAGTCAACACCCAAGCCAACAGAAGATATTACAGCTCCTCCAATCAACTATCACTAGACCAGAAACCAAACATAAATCAATAAATATAACAATTGAAATCTTGTTTTATCAATCTGATAGGCTATTGACATGGTGAACAACTGGTGGCGTTTATATGGAGGGAGTGGTGGAATTTACATAATTCCCGCAGTTATACAGGTCTTCCTTAACCACTTCATTCTAGGAATGGAGCCTTTAGATGCTGTTCAATCTCCAAGAGTATACCACAAGGTGTTTTCCGTTTCTCTAATTTAACGCAAAAAAAAAACGATGTTCAAAGCTAATAGACGTAGCAATGGGAAAATTCTCGTTTCATTTTTTGGTAAGTACTTTCAACATGTATTTAGGAAACCTACCTTTTTAGGCGATTTTAGGCAAAAAGTGACTTGAAAAGTAACTTACACAAAAAGTGAAAAGTTTTTTAGCGACTTAAAAGACCAGACGACTAGTCTATTTTGAGAAGTTTTACTTTTTAAGAGTCTATAAAGGAAAAACACTTTAGGCGACCCGGTGTCTATTTGTGAATTTTCCCCCTATCAATCTGGTCACATAGTAATGTAAAATGGACTAAAAAAATTAAGCATTTTTTATATCAAAAAAGTTAATTTTGAATATCTTTGGTTTGGACCTTTTTCGCGCCTATTTTAGACCAGTTAGTCTACTAGCAACTTTTTAGAATTCACACACAATTCGCGACATGCTACAGGAAAAAACGAACCCGAAACCCTCTTCGTTCGACCCAATCATCAAAATAATTTGGGTCAAAAGTGCCATCATCTATATTGAACTGCATTCTCAGTAATGTCTTATCTTATGCAGTTGATGCCGAATGTGGTAGACTACGAAAACTGGACAGTGATCGACGGTGATCATATTGAGCTTTCATGTGACCGGAAGGAGTTTTTAAGAGAAAGGGGTCATATATTGCAGTCAAAATCAGGTGACAGTAATCAACGTGATTGAGTTCAAACGCTAAAGAAACCCATTGAGAACAGAAGAGTGCCCTTACAATCAAATCCAGTTTAAAAGGGATGCTTACTGCTATAAGTGATCCAACAGGAGAGGTGGTAGGCTGCTGCTTGTTAATACTCATACATTTGCTTGTTAAAACCAACCTTTAATCATTCAGAAAGGATTTTCCACAAAAAGGTTGTATCTTTATGTCATTTTTCAGATACAACATCGTTTCAATATGAAATACAATAACGAGATGAATGTCGTGTCAACAGAATTTTTAGAGGTCAAAAGGGGTTTGGAGAGAAATGGTGTAACTGGGTGGACGTGTGCCTTAGGTCAACGTCTATGTGTATACTTGTAAATGGTGTTAAGAGTAATCTTAGAGAGCCAGATATCATAACTTGGCGATACCAAGTTTTTCTGTTATGTCAGCGCCACATCAGCATAACACCAACACCAACACCACTCCTCTAATCATAACACCAAAAAAATCCACTCATCTTTTTATTTTCATAAAACACCTAAACAATTATTTCATTCTTTAACAAACTAACCATTTCATTCATAAAATTCAAATACACATTACAATACTAAAAAAAACACATTAAGAAAAAATACCGAAATTAAAAAAAATAAAAAAATACGCCCCGGCGACTAATCTTCTTCCGATGCTTCTTCAACTTCGCGTCAAATATGGTTCATAAGGTTTTGTTGGAGACTAATATGCGTATCTTTGTTTCTTAATTTTTTTGCCTTTACGACGTTGGGTTAGACATCGATCGATTCACACTGTTTTACATTGACCTTGCAGGATTAATTACACCATGTTTTTCATCACAACCGAACATAATTTGATCCTTCTAAATCATGTTATGCATTATGATTGTTGGGAAATACAAGTCAAAAGGTCAAAGTTCTGCCACGAAAAAGTCAAAGTACTGCTAAATGAAAGATCGAAGTACTGCCGTGGATTTTGGAACTAAAAAGTTTTAAACGTTGTTTAGCAATTTATCTTGTAACAGTATAAGTGATCAGTATCAATTAGTGTTTATGATATACCAAGGACTGTACATCACTAGATGTAATCCTTATGTTTATAAAAGGATTCCTAGGAAATATTAGAAGATATAGAACAAACATAGAAAAAACACGAAGTTGAGAATTATTTAGTATTGTTATAGGGATCTGCAATTTAGGCAGATTCAAAAGGTTTATAAAAGAAATCGTTTGAGAAACTGTTGTGTGTTTCTACATAAGACCAGCCACTAGATTCCGCATAGTTGACATATACATAGTGTTTCATAAAGGAATATCGATCCTACAAGTGGTATCCAGAGCTTGTGAAGGACACTGAACCTTGAAGAACTTTTAATCATCGAAATTTTCTAAACTCATAAAAGAGGACCTGAAACAGAACCTATCCCTCCCACCTCTGTCCATATTTACTGCACTCAGAATCCCTATAATTAAGAAAGGTGAATATGACCTATGGTCCATGAAAGATGGCGGCCCAGTAATTGCTATCACTAATCACATACTATGGGGTACATAATCACATAATGGAAACCCAAACCACAACTGATCCCTGCAATCCCCTCAGTGTCTGTCTCCAAAACTTCACTTGCTGCAAACGCAAGAAGAAACAATGAGAAAGCCCTTAATATACTGCTTTCTGCCATACCTGATAGACATCTTCTTAGTTTTCATGATGCTGTAGATGCAAGATCTTTATGGAAAGCCATAAAAGCAAGATTTGGAGGAAACGAAGCATCAAAGAAGATGCAAAAGAATCTGTTGAACACAATTTGAGACATTTACTAATGGATCTAAGGGAGAACTAGATGTCAGCATATGAAAGGTTTCACATATTCCTTAGCATGCTTGAATTACATGAATGCTAACTGCCCATTGAAGATGCAAATATTTTGAAGTTCCTATAAGCCTTCCATCTGTGTGTATGTTGTGGCTACCATATTCGGGACAACGCTGGATTAGACGAGTTAAGACTTTTGATGTCTCTACAACAACTTAAAGGTTATGAGCATGAAATGAAGGTGTCTCAAATCCAAACTCTCAAAACAATTCTTTTCTGTCCACGAAGCAAGGGCAGTTACTTTGAAACAAAGTACTGCTGATCCAGTCTCATATCCCAAAAGGGTATACTCCAGCTAATCTCGACGCAAGGTGCCAACTGCTTCCAACTGTGTTTCTCACTCAGATGAAAAACATATGTTCCTTCCTTTAGCTCAACAAGCATCTATGGCCCACAACTCCATGATGATTAAGATCTGCTGCAAATTGATGTAGATGCTATGGAAGAAATTGAACATTCGATTGCAAGTGGCTATGAATAACAGCAAGGATAGGAAGTTTTATGAGGAAGACAGGAAGATCCATTGACCTCAAGCCAAGACTGGATTACCTTTGAAAAGTCAAAATGAATGCTTTAACTCAAAAGTTAGAGTCATTTGCTAGAGATGGTAGATTTGCTAAATACCAGGAAAACAAGCAAATGGTCCGTAATGAAAAAGAGGATTGTGCTATAGAAGATTCAAACTCAAAAGCCTTGGTGGCAACAGACAACAATGAAGATATTGATTGGACCAAGGAATTTGATGCTGAACCAGTGACATATGCTATGATGGCACTAACTGGAGTCGAACAAGATGATTGGAGCATAGAGTTTGATGCAGAGCACATGCACTTTGGACAAGATGGACTTGATGATTTTGACTGGAGCAACAAAGCTGATGATGCACCAGTATCTCTAGCTTTTGATGGCTACAAACTCAGAGGTACCTACTGTCCAAATGTAGTAAGTCTTATAAACTTTGCTTAACAACTAATCAAAAAGAAAGAGATAATTTTCAAAGAGTCTAGGAACTGAAATTCTAGGATATCAAATGATCTTAGAGTCATTAGAGGTCATCGCTTAAAACACATGAAAAGAATGAAAATGGCATGGGTTATAATTAATAACAAATTGGAATATGACTTAAAGATAAGAGAATTTGAAAATTTATGGTTATACTAGAAGAAAAACAATAAGGAATTAAAGATCAAGCCTTAAAAAGAACGAGATGATTTTCAAGTAAAACCTTGAAAAATGGTCAAATGCATGAGTACATCAAACGAAGCCTAAACAAACAAAGATATGTGTCTATAATCCATGTATAGGTATTTGGGATTGAGTCTAGTAATAGTATGGAAAGTGACATTTCATCTGGGGATGAAACTTTGACTGATTCTACATATGAAAACTTCAAAAGAGAAAAGGCCTACAAAGCAGTACCTCCACCTACAGGTACAATTATTCCACCTAGGGCAAATGTCTCCTTTTTTACAGGGATAGATGAACTAGCCATTAGGAATAAAGTTGTTAATCAAGAGAAAACAAAATCTAGTCAATCAGCAATTGATAGAAATAAAGTCATAATTGAAGATTGGGTTGATAGTGATGATGAAGAGACTGATGTTTCAGAAAGTCAAAAGGAAACTGCTTTTAACTCAGAGAATAGCGAAACATCTTTTGAAAACAGTCACCAAACAGTCAAAACAGTTTTAGATTCAAGAATCTAGGCCCAAAGGGACGTGGAACAAAGGGGTTAAATATGATGTTTTTGTATGAATACAGTCCTAATCCCCTTGACTAGGATTGTAAAATACCTACATGAAAGAACCTTCAAACACACCCAAACTCATAAACCTAAGGGAACACAGGGCTCAAGGGAAACAAGACCAGTTTGGAACAACATCCAAAGAGTGAACCATAGAAATTTCCGCAAGAAACTCTATGTACCCCTCACCAAAGAGATCCTTTATTCCATCAGCAGTACTTACAAGGGATGGGTTGATAAGTACTGCTAGACCAAAAATGACACAAACAGTACCTTCAAAAAGTACTGCTAATGTGACATATCAAGGTACTGCTAGATCTAGAGTACCACAGGCAGTACTTTCACGAAGTACTGATGGAAGTTACTATCCAAGGATGGATAATAGAAGACCTAGAATCTCAAGTTACTCACCATCATCGAGGTCTTCTACAACAAGGACTCCTCATAGACCACAAAGACCCAAGAAAGTTGTTAAATTGATCTGGGTAAAGAAAGGAAGTACTGTTGGATCCCAAGCAGTACTTCCACAAACTGTCAAAAAGAGTGCAATGATAAGTCCAAAACAAACATGGAAACCAAAAGGGAACCACAAATAACTGTGAATAGGTGGGTATTGGATCTTACACACTCAAGCAATTTGAGTATGTAACTCCATTAGGGGTATCCAAGTCAGTTATGACTTGGGTCCCTAAAAGAGTCTAATTCTTTGAAATTTTTTTTGTACAGGGCAATCCAGAGGAAGATCTCAAGGACTATGCTATCATTGACAGTGGATGCTCTGGAAGTATGACAGGAGACAAGGACAAGTTGTCTGATTTTAAAGAGTTCAAAGGTGGTTATGTGGCCTTTGGAAATGACTCTAAAGGTGGAAGAATCTCAGGAAAAGGAACCATTAAGGTGGTAACAATTGGGATGATGAACCCATAGCTATCTTTGAGGGGAGGATCACATATAAAGTACTGGTGATCAAGTAAAGTACTGTTTTGGTTAGATTGGATTTTTGAAGCACTTTAGCTACATTTGAGGGGAGGATATGAATGATTTTTCAGAAGTTTGATGATTTGAAGAGATAGTTTGCAAAGTTGAAGGGTTGTCGTTGCACATATTTGAGTTGGACATCTTTTTGTGTTGAAAGTACTGCCAAACTCAAATACTGGGGGCTTGCCCTAAGAAAAGTACTGCTTAGACAAAAAAGTACTGTTCTAACGTTCGGTAATCAACGTCAAACGTACGTTTTTGCGCTAAAAACCGTATTATACAACGTAAACTTCATAATTATGGGGGGGGGCAACACAACTATAAATACTCAACTGAATTGCATTTTTCTCTCACTTTATCTCTTTTATCTCATAAACTTTTTAAATTACAACCTCCGACGCACATTACTTTCCCTTCAAATTGGGGGGGTGGGGGTGGGGGGCAAACATTCGCTCTTGTAACAAGCACAACATGATTGCGAGTGAGGAAAAGAACTGCTCAGAATGCGATTTTTATCAATCATCGAATTTCTCACTGGCTGCACCATTAAATACTCTTAGTAGGTTATCCTGAATCTTATTGTGGATCCATGGCATCAAACAAATATTGGGCTACCCGCTACTCCAAAGTGATCAACGACTGTACCTCACATTCGCGCCAAGGTAAGCTGGCATAGAAGATTTTGATTTCTGAAAGCAACCAACTCGAGCTGACCTACTCTTTGATGCTGAAAAATGGAGTTGATGCTTTCCTAAGCAAGTCATTTGGGATGTGCTCAGAGAATATTGGCATACTAGGGGTACTTAGCACAGGGGGGTGGGGTGGGGAAAAAAAAAAAAAATGGGGTGGGGGGGGGGGGGGGGGGGGGGGCACAACTCACTTTCTCTAAACCGCTATTTAGCCCACAGTGGAAGTACTTGGTTCATGTATTACTTCACTGCCTTAGTCCTAAGAGCACTTCATGGGAACAATTTGGAACAAACATTGCTTCTGCTCTTGTAGGTCTAGCCACAAACCAAAAGTTTAATTTCTCTTTGATGATTCTAACTGGGATGCTAGGCCATATTTCAAAAGGTACACCTTTACTTATGTATCCTAAGGTTTCGTCAATTGTTTTGAAAAACAGTTAGAGGGATTAGACAGACCTCAGGACATTTATACCATCCGTTTCTCTTCCTTCCAAGGTGTTTACATTTATGAGGAAGCATAGTACTAAATTCTCCTGTAGGATAACCCTTAGACTCCATCCTATTTAGAAGTATCTCAGCCTTGGCAGCGGAGAGCCACAAGTACTAAGTCCCTCATTCTAGGCTGCAAGTTTCAGCAAGGATGCTCAAGCACTCCAACTCAAAGTGCTCTCATTCTCAAAGTGCTGCACATTCTCAAATGCTTGCTTCATTCACAACGTACTGCTCAGTACAACGTACTGCTTCCTTCCATGATACTGTTGACTCTCAAGGGACTGCTGAACTACAAAGGACTGCTGACTTCCAAGGTACGGCTGAACCTCATGATGCTGCTTCTATTCCTAAATCTCCCAATGATTATACTCCCACAGATTTTCAAACATCTGAGGAATGAGGGACTTTTAGATATATATGCTTTGAACAGGGAAGTTAGGAGACTCAAAAAGCAAACTCTTTCTCAAGCTAAACAAATACTCAAGCTCAAAGCCAAGCTCAAGAAATTGTCCAAATTCGTCAAGCCAGTGGTCAAATATCATGCTCTTTGGTTAGAAAATCAAAACCTTAAGAAGCAAAAGAGACGAAGCAAGAGGCATAAGAAGAAAGAGTCTTCAGTCAAATTGGGGAGGAATCGTAATAAAGGAATTTTGTCTGAAGAGCACTAGGTTTCAAGAAGACGACTTAGCCATCCTTTCTTTGATGATACCTGCTGATCAAGATCAGCTGTTACTTCTATTTGGAAGAAAAAGTGATGAGACTGAAGAAGTTACTATTGAAGGAGAAAAAGCTTCTAATGTAAAGAGTGGAGACAACAGAAGAACTGGATTTTGGAGACAACTCAAAGTAACGCTAAGAGCAGGGGTACTATTACTCCAAGGATCCTAAATTTTGAGGAGGAAGCAGGACCTTCAAGCCCACTCCGTCCAATTCAAGTTATGGACTCTGAAGAACAACATAATGCTGCTGAAGTTCTTGTCTCTATTTCTAGACCAAGAGGTTTGAGCATACCTGGTCCCATACAAACTCATCCTCAACAGCCAACTCAAGGTGCTGATCCTAAAGACAAAGGCAAAGGGATACTGGTTGAAGAACCTAAAAAGAAGAAATTAACTCTTCAACAAATCAGAGCCTTGGAAACTACAAATGATGAGGAGGTTGCTAGAAAAATTCAAGCTGAGTGGGATGCAGAAGAAGAAAGAAAGAGGTTTGAAGAATTGAAGAAAACAAAGCCAAAGACTACTTTAAGAAAACCTACTTCTCTTGCTCAAGAAAGGAATCAGATGATGAGTTTCTTAAAGGCAAGGATACAAAAATTTGCAAAAACTTAAGTATCCACAGAAGAAATGAATGATGACAAAAGTTCAAGCATCTATGAAAGACACCTTCAAAGACTTTATGTCCAATGTATTCAGAGAAAGAAAGGGAAAACGTTGAAGGAAAGAGGAAGCAAAAAGACCTAAGGAAAAGGAAAGCTACAATATCTGAAGAACAGCCATCAAAGAAGCCTAAGTTAAGAACAGAAACAATTGATGAGCTCAGAAATTATCTTAGGGTTGTAGACTTTGAAAAGAATGCACAAGATAAAGAGTCACTAGAAGGAATCTCCATGATTACAGAGCTCCAAGTTATTGATTCACCTGATGGAGAGTATCTTATAATTCACAGAGAGAATAATCATTATAGGCTTTTGATACTTTTATGGAGATACTGCAAGTCTTAGATAGACCAGATTTATATCACATGATATAGAGTTTTTGATGACTAATAAAGAGCACATTCCCCAACGCTTAGGTCTTGATGCTACTGGGTGATCTTAACATTATTTGGGAGAACGGCTGAAACAAGTGTGATGATGACATCTGGAAGGAACATGAAGAATGGGAGATTATAAGATTGGAGGGTTCATGAATCTTCGTGAGTGCATACGCTAGAGATAGAAGAAGGCAATCTATGATCATATGCTGGCTAGAGAAATATCCTCTATCAAGAGAGTTGATGATAAGGATGCTGGTAATGGAAAGGAAGTAGAAGACCAAGTGAGACAGCCATTACTTTGATACATCTGTTCATTTTATGGAACAACTGGCATGTTGGACAATCCTTTAAACAACTGGTATTTATTTCTCAAAATTTGTCTTTATAAAAACTACTATGATAAACAACTTACTGTGAACAAAGCAGTACATTGTTTAAAAGTACTGCTAGTGTAAAACAAACAGTACCTTGATACAAGGTACTGCTTGTTAAAAAGTTGTTTTTGAAATATAGTGAAGATTGAGTGTGCAAAAAGATTTAAGCACAGATATATGAATTCAACTGGTTTCTAAGGGATTGAGGTTGGTTAACCACCACACCGCAAATGGTAATTCAATTCACCATGTCTTACAAACATAAAATTAGACTAGTCCAAATCAAGTTTTTTGGTAAAAGAGACATCTCAAATCTGTGATGGTTGACAATTTACCAAAAATTTGTAATGGTGATCAATACACCATGGTATTACACTGATTATTGGCTACTCCAAAGCAAACGACTTTTAGTAAAGAGAACTACAAATCCGTGGCTCGATATGCTTAATAGTTTGCCACAAAACTATATGTCCTCAACTCACCAATGTTATATTACGAGAGTTGACTAGTCTGAGGCAAAACGCTACATGTAAAGACTAAGCAAATCCGTTCGTCTGTGGACCCAAAATATATGTGTTTATAGATAAAAAATTATAGAAAAATAAATACATAGGAAAACCTTATAAACCCTAGATAAAAAATTATAGAAGAACTGGATTTGGAGACAACTCAAAGTACTGCTAGACAGGGTACTATTACTCCAAGGATCCTAAATTTTGAGGAGGAAGCAGGACCTTCAAGCCCACTTCGTCAAAGTCAAGTTATGGAGCCTGAAGAACAACTTAAAGCTGCTGAAGTTCTTGTTTCTATTTCTAGACCAAGAGGTTTGAGCATTCCTGGTCCCATACAAACTCAAACTCAACCTCAACAGCCAACTCAAGGTACTGATCCTATCACTAATACTGCATTCAAGACAAAACAGACTGATGCTGAACAAAGAAGACCAACTATCAAGAAACTTGAAGTCAAGCAAGTAGAATTCAAGTTAGGGGAGGATTGTTGGGAAATACAAGTCAAAAGGTCAAAGTTCTGCCACGAAAAAGTCAAAGTACTGCTAAATGAAAGATCAAAGTACTGCTAAGTAGAAAGTCAAGGTACTGCCAGTCAAAGATCGAAGTACTGCCGTGGATATAGGAACTATAAAGTTTAAACGGTTGTTTTAGCATTTATCTTGTAACAGTTATTAGTGATAAGTATCAATTAGTGTTTATGATATACAAGGACTGTACATCTACTAGAGGTTATCCTTATGTTTATAAAAGGATCTCTAGGAAGATATTAGAAAATATAGAAAAAACATAGAAAAACACGAAGTTAAGATTTATTAGTATTGTATTAGGGATCTGCAATTTAGGCAGATTCAAAAGGTTTATAAAAGAAATCGTTTGAGAAACTATTGTGTGTTCTTCTTAAGTACTGCCAACTAGATTCCGCATAGTTGACAGTATATCAGTGTTTCATTAAGGAATATCGATCCTACAGAAATCAAGGGGGTTCTTTGCCTTGGGCTTTGGTGCCTCTTCCTCCTCTTCGACTGCAGGCTTGGGGGCCTCGACATTTCTAGGCTTAGCTTTCGGTATCACCTCTTTTGGCTGTTCTGATTTCTTTGCCGAAGGAAGAGGTAGAACAGCTTCTACTTGCTTCACTTCACCAATTACCTTTTTGAAATTTGGTTGATCAACCATGGTCCAGAAATACCTCTCAACATTAGGATACTCGGATGTAAAGCTCTTTGGCATCAACATTTTAATACCATACAACAAGTTGCATGTGGTGATGATGTCAGCCAAGGTCACTGAATCACCTACCAAGAAGGTATGTGTAGCAAGATGAGTGTTCAGAGCAGTGAGAACTCTCTTAGTATTAGCAACGTAGCTCTCCTCGACAGGTTTGATGTAGTTTGCATATCCCAATCTAGGCAAGACCCAACCCCTCAAATTAGCATCAAGCTCAAATGAAGAAAAGGCAATCCACTGCTCGATTTGGCCACATTCTACTGCTGAAGAACCCAAGAGAGAACTTCCACGGGCAACGTAGTAAGCAATCGCATTACTCTAAAAAACAGAGCCTTCAGGAGTCTCAAGAACAGGAACGTTTCCCATAGGATTAATTTTAACGAACTCTGGGGTCTTGTTGGATACACCCATTTGAAAATTGTCAGCCATTTTAATGTCAACACCAACATATTCTGCAGCAATAAGCGCTTGGTAAACATTCTTGTTTCCAGGCCCAGAATGCATGATCAACGCCATTGTAAAAGGAACAAATGATCGTTTTTTACAGCGATCTTATTAATGTAGAGAACGTTTTGCTCCGAAAGCAAAGCAAAACCCTAAGCCCATATCTAATATGTGTTTGATGAGTGATTGGCCAATTGTGGGCTT
Organism: Tanacetum coccineum; assembly: GCA_026074375.1. Classification (NCBI taxonomy): domain Eukaryota; kingdom Viridiplantae; phylum Streptophyta; class Magnoliopsida; order Asterales; family Asteraceae; genus Tanacetum; species Tanacetum coccineum. The sequence goes on from BQNB010014420.1 coordinate 41,699, forward strand.
GTGGTCCATTAGGTTTAAGGTTACTTAATATCAAATTATCTATTTATTATAAATAGACATGCTATCACACATATCTGCATTCAATCAATAATTATAAATTTCTTTGTTATTTTACATGATATTGGAGCGGATCTGATCATTAGACCTAGGTGGCTATATAGAGTTACAAATCTTATTGTACCACTTGCATTATAAAAAGAGTTACTAAAAGGTTTGGGCTAAATTGGTACCCACTTTCGAAGAATATATGAGCCCACTGAAGATATTTTGTATATATATAATGTCAAATGTTCGAGTTTTGACACATGCTCACTACAGTTGATGCTCTGTTGGGCAAGAAAAGTTGTCGGAGCTATTCCTTATAAGTTGGACAGAATTTGGTAAAGACATAAACTTACTTCTTGTTTTGGAGAATTTGGTAGCATGTGTTGTACTAATTAGCTTATAAGTGTGTTTTGTGAAAAAACCAAATGGGCCGGCCCAAAATGGGAGCTCAGTGGGCCGGACACTGTAGCACTATTCATCGTAAGCGCTGTAGCACGTCAAAAACGACGTCGTATAACTTGACAAATGTGTAGTATTATAATGTCAAGAAGCAAATATACATATTTGGAAACACCCTATATTGGTAAGAATAAGAAGTTTATATATATATTGGATGTATCATAATAGAACTCTATAAAAGTTTGTGTATCAATTGGCACTTTTGTATGGATGTTTGTTTGACTCGCTTTTTTTTTAACGCATACTTTAATGTTATTACGGACCAAGAGATAACATCCAACATATGTTACAAACTGGTTAGATGGGGCAGAATGAAGTGTGCAAATCATTAGACCGTAAGTATGCTTATTCAAATAGGAAACCCCATTAACATTCTCAGCTCACGGGAGTATTTTCATCTGTCTTAACCTCTCGACCCAGTGGATTTCATCAAGCACACGCGTATTCTCTGGGTATGTCCTGTCCATCCCGCTCAGGTGCGTTCTTTGCGCTTGGTCATTTTGTTTTTTTGGTGTCTTTCCACGCGATGTTTATCGGCCCCCTATTGCCTGCGTTTAGGCAGCGCCCTCCGGCAATGGCGAGTTACTGGCGTCTGGCTTTCGCTCCCAGTGCTTAATTGGGAGTATTTTCATCTGTCTTAACCTCTCGACCCATGGCGCGATGCTCTTAAGTGTGTCTGCATACCCATGAAACCCAAATTCTCGACTCTTATTCATGCTACAAACATGCTGAAAGTCGACTTTTAACGTTGCATTAGCTGCCCCAAAGGTAGTAATCTCCTCCATTTTTGTCTTGTACAATCCATTATCTTCCACTATTCTATCCCAAACTTGTCCTTTATCCTTCATGAACTCAGCAATATCAAAAATTTCTTTCTCGTTAAATGGCATAAACTCAACATCAAAAACATCACAAAGAACTCTCCATAACATTTTCCATGTAAACACATCTCCGTTCGTGCAATTAAAAGCTTGATTCTTTGCCTTTTCAGTTACTGATGCCCATATATGTTGCTCGGCTAGCACTGTAGCATCAGATGCATCCCAAAAGTGTTCCCAAGTGTATTTATTACCATAAAACCTACATAAAAAATGTGGCTGATCATGGAACTTATATAACATTTGATGAAGTAGAGTTTTTTCATAAGTGCTAGTAATCAAACTCGAGTACAAAATTTTAAGATCTAAGACCTCCAAAGATATTAGAATATTAAGAATCCTATATAAACTGGTTAAATTAATATTGTTTTCCATAAATTTCGCTTAATATCATGTTCAACATATAATTAGTTGTTTATAACAACTTGAAAAGAGTAGAAACGTAGAACAACAATGTGTTCAGGTGCCCGTGTGTTGCGCCGGGATGATTCTTGTTAGTGTCAATATTCGTGTAAGTTTCTTTTTAAAACATAGGTATTGTAAATTGAACTTGCGACTTAAAATTTGTATTTAAGAAATTTAAACCTGTGTTAACTGTTGATTAGCGAGATTGAGAGTAAACTCGTTAAAAAATGAAACTTAAATGGAAGGTGTACGTAAATATAATTAATTACATACCGGAAGGGATAGTTTCCGTGTTTACAAACTAATGCATATACTGAGAGTGTCAAGAGTCCGTTGAAGATACTTCTTGACGACGCGCCGATGATTATGGAAGATCGGTGTATGGAGTAGGTAAAGGATTTTGGGTAAGACGCTACAATGTCTTCCAAATCATAGTAAAAGTTTGGAAATGGTAGTCTAGGATAATCTTCTCTAAAAGGTGCCTCGTGAGGGATAAGTTGAGATGAAAGGGCCGAGTCATAAATCGGACCCATATAATGTTTAGTGCCTGTTTGCAAACTCACATGGCGAAGTGTCGAGTTTGGAGCAGAAGTTAATGTGTTAAGCACATTGGAAAGCATTTTAGAGTTGCATGAGATGTTTAGTTCTTCACTTTCATTTACATTAATAGCTAACCAAAAGACATGAGTGATTTGAGTGGCGAGTGGTGCAAGGAGTTTGCGCGTATTTTCTATGTTTAGAGTGTCTAAAGTGATGTGTTTGTCGAGCAGCGAGGATGGAAACCAAGTAGGTAATAGACGCCGTGATACACCATAGACTTTCCAAGGACCACCTAGCGCCGTGGGCTTCTTTAAGGCCTCGGTTAAGGCCACTCCCACCATGCCAGTGACCCCGACGATAAGAGCTACCGGTGAATTATAGTTTGCTTGAAACATTTTGTGTATCAAAGAAAACGAGAACAATGGAAAGATGTGAAGATATTAATGAGGCAAATGCTGAACTAATAATATAAGGTTAAGCAATTAAGGTTCTTTGAATTTGTTTGCAATACTAATCTATTGAATTATTGAACTACTCTATAAGGTTAAGCAATTAAGGTTCTTTGAATATCCTTGTTTGCAATACTAATCTATTGAATTATTGAACTACTCCATATTTTAATACTCCACAAAATAGAACACTGACTAATAAAATTATTGTCTCAAAGGTCAAATATTCGACTTCTTTCTTTATTACCAAATACAATATTTTTATAGTACTACTGATATATTATTATTAACTACAAGAAAATTTTATTTGTATATCAATATCACTTGAGTTGAGATGGCAGAGATGCTCTTTCTATGAAACTTAATTTATATAGTAGTTGTTTATATCATGGAACTCAGATATAAAATGGAGTTATGTACTATTTGGAAAATAGACCATTGAAAAACTCTCTTAGAACATGCTTCATACTTGAATACTTTCTTGGCACATTTATAAGACCCGCTGATGATAATTCTTATTAGCCTATTAGGTGCTGCTTAACACATATTTTAGATGCAATTGCAAAAATTAATCATTTTCCGTTTAACTTTTTCAATTTCATTTGAATTGTGAAGCTAAAACTATGTTTTATTTTTCTTATTTTATTTTTTCTTTCTACTAGACCTCTTCCCTATTAAGTGATGTGCATTTCTACGGCAAATATATCACATAACTTTTTAAGTCTTCAAATACTACCTGTTAACTATAATAATTAAATTAAGCTTGCATATATACCATTTGGTTTTGATACGATTTACTGGTTAATAAAGCTTACCTGTTTTTACAATATACAGTATTAAAAACTTTGTCCAAAACAATATTCATATCACTACTACATATAAAGGAAAGAGTTAATTACATGTTTCATCCGTGTGGTTATGGCCAAATTGCATGTTTCATCCTAGTAAGTCAATAATTACACTAGACGTCCCTGTGGTTGACCCAAATGGGTTGACCGGTCCTTTGACCTTTTTTCCATCCATTTAGGAGTTAACGGCAAGGGCATTTTAGTCCTTTCATGCCCAAATAAACCACAAGGACCAATTATGTAACAAACTTCCTTTTTTTAGTTTTTTAAAAAAAATTGCATCTAATTTTTTATTATTATTTTTAATTTATTTATTCTATTTATTTAACTTTTTCTTTTTTTATAACAAAATTCATCATAAACCATTAGGAGTTAAATATGCTGAGTTTTTTTATATTTGTACCTTATATAAAAAATTAACTCCTAAAGGTTTAACTCCTAAATATAAATATAAAGTACCTTATAGTAAAGTATAATGAAGAATATAGTTATAATATTCGTGCATGCACAAGTTTTTTTTAATTTTCGATAATGTTTGTTTATTTATTAAAAAAAAATATGTTAAGGACAATGAAGTACTCGAACAAACCATTTGTAGTTCATTTCAAAGCCACAAGCATGACTGGTAAATCAAATCGTTGCAGATGTGATACACCAACAAACAAAGAATAAACTATAAAGGACTTACTAATTTCATCGTCTATTTCAAAGATTTCCTCGCATCAAAGTGATTGTAACTATTGTCCATTACATATTCAACTAGAAAATATCTTGATAATTCTATCGACATGTTTGCTAGTTTTAGAGCATCTCAGCCATCTAGAGTATTTTCACCCTCTCTTCCTTCCGCCTCTCCTCAGCATGAGTGAACACCAGTCCCTCTTGATTTGATGAAATATATCTTATTGCAAAAGTAGAGCTCTATATATTCTAAACCCGTAAAACTTTACCCCTCAGACCCTCCCTTTAGTAAATGATCTGATATCTAAAAAAAACTTTACCCGGGTCACTTCAAACCCGACGGGTCTAATCGGATTTTGAAAATATAAAAAACGGTTTAATTTGACCTATTTTTTCGACCAGAACCGGTTGAACCGGCTGGGTCGAACCGTGTTTCAAAATATTATGTTTAATCTCCAAACCATCAAACTTTTATTATTTTTCGTTTATAAACCATAAACTTTTTTTATCACTACAACTATTTACCGCTAGGAATTTTCGGCGCTATGCGCGAGTATTCGTCTAGTGTTGTATTATGAAGTTTAGGTTGGGTCTCTTTCTTTCTAGACGTTTTTACAGTTTCAACCCAAAACTATAATGTAATACCTATTAAGTACATGTGTATTTTATTCTTATAAGCATATAAAAACAAATTTACAAAAGGTATTACCAAATTGAAAAATAATTAGACTTTTTTTATTAAACATCCTTATAAACAATTAATTATAATAATTTATCTTTTACTTAATAAGGAATGATTTGATTTTTTAAAATAAAAATCCCCACTTGACGTTTTCCTTTACTATACAAAAGATATGCAACTCAGTGTTCTTAAACGTGTATGGTGGATGTTCAAGTTTTTTTTACCTCATAACATATAAAAAAACACACACACACACGCCTGAATACACAACGACGCTTGGAAGCGCATCAGTGGCGACTGACAGCAAGTGGTCGGCACGTGGACGGTGTATGGTGGCTTAGATTATTTGTGAAACCCCAAGTTGCCATATGTAGTTGTCGACAAAACCACCATTCATTGTCGTCCCCGGTTTACTGGTCGTTGTTGTCGTCGCCATTTCCTACCAACAATCGTCATCTGTCGCCGCTGTCAGCCGTCGCTGCTACTAGAGCAAACACTTCAGGATTTTGTAGATTTGAATATTTTAGGCTCGAATTGTTATTGTTGGTGAGTGACTGAATATGGGGGTTTGAGTTTTATTTTTATTTTTGTCTTGTGTTCAAATAGAGAAGAAGATTTTGGGATGCCATTGTTGTTATCTTGTTTGAGATATTGGGACATAAAGGAATAATTGCCTTGTTTGAGTTTTGTTTTTGTAATCAGAGGCTTTGTATGGATTTTTGTTTAATGGAAAGAATTACGTATCTTGTTTATGGTTCATTGGAAAATTTTATTTTATTTTGGATTAAAGTTGGGTTGAGAAAGAAGATGACGATTCTTGTGGTCTTAAAAATTGTTAGGTTGTATGTTTGATAATTTAGGGTAGAAGAATATCCATTTTGTGTCTTTTTCTTTTTACAAGCCTCATCAAGGTGAGGAGGCGCAAATTTAACTCCTAAAATTAGACCAAAAATCTAGTGGTGGCTATGAACAAATAAGTTGTCGGATTTGATGGTTTCTTGGTTGGAAGTCAATGGCGGCGGTTTAGAGTTAGATCTGGTGGTGGTTAGATTGTATTATGTTTGAAATGTTAACTGGCTCCACCACATCCACCTGACGCCACCACCTCTACTGTCACCGTCAACCGCCGCCAACCACCTCCATAAGGCTTTTGATGTTTGGCTTTGACTTTTAAGCATGTCAAGCACTTCTCAACACACTTTACACAATCCCTCTTCATACCTGGCCACCAATAATTCTTCTTCAAGTCGAGATACATTTTCGTAGCTCCCGGATGAATAAAATACTTTTGACATGTGCGCTTCATTCCAGAGTACTCCTTGACTTAGCTTCGAAAGGATGTAGATTCTTCTTGTCGTTCTTAATCCCTCCGATATCGTCTTCAAGATTAGAATGGTAAGATGACTACGCTCGCTTTTCCAATTTTCTTCTTTCAACGCTTCCACTTGTGCAGTTTTTATTCTATTGAAAAGATCGGAAGTAACGATCACTCGTAACGAGTGAATTCTCGTAACTTTCTCTCTTTCTTTTCGACTCAAAGCATCCACCACCACATTCGCCTTACTAGGATGGTAACGAATTTCACAATCATAATCCTTAAGTAAGTTTAACCACCTTCGTTACCTGATATCCGAATCCTTCTTTTCTAAGAAATATTGAAGACTTCTATGATCGGTGTAAATTATGAATTTCACACCATAAAGATAATGCCTCTAAATCTTCAAAGCAAAGACTATTGCCGCCAATTCAAGATCATGAGTCGGATAATTCTCTTCATGCTTCTTTAATTATCTCGAGGCATAAGCGATAACCTTGCCCCGTTGCATAAGAACACATCTAAGACCAGAATAATATGCATCACTATAAGCGACCATATCTTCGGTTCCTTTCGGTAAACGATAAACGGAAGCCTCACATACTTCTTTTCGCAAGGTAACAAAAGCATCTCTTGCTCTTTACCCCACTTAAAAGAGAGTTTTTTTTCTAGTAAGCTTATTAACGAGGATGGAATCTTTGAGAGAATCCTTGAATGAATACCTCGATAATAACCCGCGACGAACCTAGAAACTTTGGTTTTCTTCTCACACTCCTTGAAGCTTGCCAATACATCATCGCTTCCAGTTTAGCCCTTCAGAGTTTATAACATGACCGAGAAATTGAACTTCTTGTAACCAAAATTCACATTTCGAGAATTTGGCATACAATCTTTCTTTTCGTAAAGTCTCTAAGACTTCTCGGAAATGGACTTCATGCTCTTCTTTGCTTTTGGAATAGACGAGAATATTGTCAATGATTACTATAATGGACTTGTCCAACATTGGCCTACACACCCGGTTTATGAGATCCATGAAAATTGCTAGTGCATTTGTAAGACCAAAGGGCATAACAATGAATTCATAATTCCCATAACATGTCCTAAAAGCTGTCTTAGGAATATCTTCTTCTCGGACCTTCAATTGATGATAACCCAAACGAAGATCAATCTTCGAAAACCACTTCGCGCCTTAGAGTTGATCAAAGAGATCATCAATTCTTGGTAGGGGATATACATTTTTCACCGTAACTTTATTTAGTTTACGAGAATCTATGCACATTCGCATACTACCATCCTTCTTTTTAACAAACAAAATTGGAGCTCCCCATGGTGAACTACTAGAGCGAATAAAACCCTTATCAAGTAATTCTTGAAGTCGACTCATTAACTCCTTCATTTATGATGGAGCTAAACCATACGGAGTTTTAGCGATAGGAGTTACACTCGAAATAAGATCAATTTGAAACTCGACTTGCCTTTCGGGTGGAATACCCGGCAAATCTTCTGGAAAACATCGAGGAATTCATTAACAACCGGAATATCCTTCACACTTTTCTTCTCGAAACTAGTATCTATCACATGTGCCATAAAGGCATGACAACCATGTAACAAATACTTCCTGGCCTTCATTACATAACATAATTTATAATCACCCTTCCTTTTATCTCCATAAATAATAATCTCACGACCTTGAGGATTTACAACCCGAACGAGCTTTTGGCTACATAAGATATTGGTATTATATTTATCGAGCCAATCCATACCGATTAGTATATCAAATACTCCTAACATAATGGGAATCAAGTCGATCCTAAAGCTACTATAATCAATTTCTATATCCACATCACAATATTCATCAGACACAGCTACAACTTTACTATCGGCTATTTATACTTCTAAAAGGAAAGGAAGTTTATTTGGTAGAGTGGATAGATTTTTGCTAAATTCGTAAGATACAAAAGAGACACTTACGCCCGAATCGTATAATATACGAGCGGGTATATAATTAACAAGAATTGTACCTGTAACAACATCGTGCACCATCTTATCTTCTTCGGCGACCATCACATACACACGACCCTTTGGGTTTGGAACTCCCGTCTTTTCCACCTTTTCTTCCTTAATCGACTTCAAGGGCTTAGCTTCAATCACCCTCGGGTTTGGGCATTCATTTGACTTGTTCCCTAATTGATTGCAATTATAACACAAAATTATTGGTTTCTTGCAATCTTTACTCACGTGGTTCAAAGCACCACATTTGTAGCAACACGGCATGTTTGCCCGACACTCACCAAGATGAGCCTTATGACACTTTTTGCACGATGTCTTGGTTTGAGTTCCACCACCTCTTCGACCATGATCATGCTTAGGCTTTTTAGCATCCTGATCCCTAAATTCGAGCTTCCTCTTGATCTCCTTAGCCTTCTTATTCTTTTTCCTTAGCAAATACGCCTCTCTCACCCGAGCTCTACTCAAAAGATCATCTAAGGTAGTGCATTTGAAAGGGGAGATTACCTCTCGGATGTCATCATGTAACATCCTTTGAAATCTTTCAATCTTGAGATTCTCATTTCCATGGTACGCAGGATAATAACGTATCAAATCATTGAATTTCTTCCACAACTCATTCACCGTCTCGTTGGTTTGCATAAGAGTTTGAAACTCTTCCTGGATTTTATCAACTTCTTTGGCCGGAGCTTATTCGGCATTAAACAACTCCTTGAATTCCTTCCACGTACACAATCCTATCCATTCCTCACCTTTCTCACAAACCTTTCCATCCCACCACATCTTGGCACTATCACGAAGAAAGTTTGAAGCGAAATTAACCTTGTTCTTCTCCTTGCAACAACTAGTACGAAAAGCACCCTCAACGGCGGAGATCCATCTAGTACTAGTCGTAAAATCACGATAGGTAGCCATCTCATTCCTAAAATCCTTTATAACCCCACTTTTCTTAAACTCTTTTAACTCTTTTTGAATCACTTTCTTAAGATTATCGATCGTTTGGCTAATATAGTAAGGCATCACGTTCTTAATCACCTTTCCTACTTGCCTTGATATCATTTGGCCTAAGACTTGTGTCTCCTCTTTTAAGAACCCTCTAAAGTTGAGCTCTTCGAAACTAGAAGATGACCCATGATCATTATCATCATGGTCTGCATCGTTAATCGAAGACCCGGTTCCTTTGGAAGTTGAAGCTTTTAGAACTTCCTTATGACGCTTATTCACCATCTTTTTTCTTACTGAAATTAAGAATTTAAATTAGCAACACATAATCATAGGCTTATTCAATTTTTATTAATGAAATTTCACATTTATGCACTTAGCCAATCCTATACTTACCCTAGGTGTATAGTCTCCACGATTCCAATTATATATGTATCATATTTTTATCACTACGGTGGCCAAGCGTAGTCATAAAGATACTCTAAACATGTATTTTCGAAAGTCGCAAAAACTATACAAATACTACCTACATTATCATTAACGTGCCTAAAAGTCTATGTCTAGGAAATCCTAACGTAACATCCTAAATCTCTTAGACCAAGGCTCTGATACCAAGTTGAAACGCCCTTGACTCGATTAATTTTTTTCCTTTTTAAAACGCGCGGAAAAGTCTCCGATATTGACCCTTGATTCTTGCATTATACCATTTTTAAAATTATAATATGATTCTGATTTTGAAAGTATATTTATGTTATAGAACACTAAAATACCTTTCTAACGATATAAAGAATGACTTCTAACTCTTTACGGTTCATTTCATACGAAAGAAATAAAAATGATAAAAATCTAAAACAAAAAGTACCATACGGCTTTATGCTTCTGGGCATATAGCCATATGGTTTACTCAGAATGTTGTGCAGCAGGCATACACCCGTATGCTCAGAAGCATATGGCTTTATGGTTTGATCAAAAAGTTCTGTGACAGGCATACACCTGTATGCTCATAAGCATATGGCTTTATGGTCCTGTATCAGATACTACCCAAAAATATACTTTATATATTTTTTCAAAAAAAGCCTTCTATAACTCGACATAACACCAAAACTTTCATAATTCATTAACATGATACTATAATACATCATTTTCATAAGCAAAACGACCCCTAATATTCAAAATGGGTAGGTTTGGTTAGTTTCTGATGAGGGATGGTCTCTCTCGAAACATTCGGAGAAGAAGCGTAACTTGGAAACTTCTGCCAATCTAGCACGGACTGAGCCGAACAAAGGCTCCGGAGAAACTGACGTGTCGAAGGAAACGTCAGGTCCGGGGTCACCAAAAGAACTCCGGAGAAGCTGATATGTCGAAGGATAGATCAGGTCCGGAGTCGTCAGCCCCGTCCTAGCATAGAGGTATCAGGTGACAGTCCGACAAAGGTACAATCCTTATTTAGGACCACTGTCCTTGGAATGACAGGTAGCCGAAAATTGTACCAAGGAAGAACCCCACTGTTATGTCATGTAGTGAATCCCAAACAGTATAAAGAGGGGAGTCTATTTCCCTAGGACGATACAAACATAACACCTACTCCGGGCCATATTATACATTCTCCGCAATTATCTCATATCGCCAGACTTACTCTTACACCGGAGTTGGTCCCAGAATAACACCCCAGGGCGAGCTAACGGTATTATTTCTTATTTTCAGCTAAGATACTAAGGAGTAAGCTCCAGAGAAGCCAACTTGATCTAGATATTCATAAAGATTGAGGTCTTTTCACAAAGCTCAAGTAGCCCACATAAATTTACCTCAACATTTGGCGTCATCTGTAAGACTTGTCTCCCAATCTACCAGAGTTGAAAGAGAGACGAAATCATGGTTGACTCACAACTGGTAAAGGAGGAGGTTCGGGTGTTGGAGCCAAGAGACGTTGGAACGGAAACCCAAAAAGGGCCAACCGAACCAGTCTCACAAACTCAAACAACCCATTCCCCTTCCCCAGCTTTCGTCAAGGAGAACATTGACGCATTAAGAACAATAATCAAGGAGCATGACCGTCAGAACAAGACAAAGACAGCACCAAGGAAGCTCGTTTACGCCGAATCTAAAAGAGAAGCTTCAGATGAGTTAATGGCAAGAAGCTTTTCCGATCGACTCTCCCTTGAGTCCTCCGACACGTCTGACAAACGTGGCAAAGCCCATTCCGCCAGCAAAAGTCAGAAGAGTCTCTTCAAAGGCAAAGATCCGTCACACCCTAGAAGGTCAAGGAGGTTGGAGAACCAGAGTAGAGCTAAAGAAAGAACCAGAAGGGAGTAATCCAAGACCAGAGGAAGGAGGCCCGAATATCAAGAAACAAGTTTGGACACTGAGTATGAGGAAGGTTTGGAAGACACTGGTGAAGATCTAAACTCACCTTACAAAAGACCTAAACCTACTCCATTCACCCCAAGGATCACCCCGTATTCAAATACCATATGAGCCAAGCTCATAGTAAACATCTGGGGTACGAAGAAACAAGGATCCAGAAGATCATCTAAGCATCTTCTCGGCTACGGCCGAACAAGAAGAGTGGTTGATGCCTATCTGGTGCAAAATGTTCTACCAAACCCTGGGTGGAGTAGCACGGAACTGGTTCGATGATTTGGACCCCAAAAGTGTGAACAGTTTCGAGGAGTTAAGCCAAAGTTCTTGGAAGAATTTTCACAGCAAAAAAGATACGCCAAAGACCCCACAAAGATTCACGGCATTAAGAGGAGACAAAATAAGGGCCTACAAACTTTTATGGATCGGTTCAGGTCCAAAATTTCACACATAAAAGGAGTTCCTTTGGTCCTACGCATCTCAGTTTTCATGCATGGACATGGCCATCCGGAACTTGCTAAAAAGCTCAACGACAAAATCCCCAAGTCGGTGGATCAAATGTTTGAAAGGGTCAGAGCTTTCATTCAAGGAGAAGTGGCCACTGGTTCGGCAGAAATGGCCCGTCTTTCTTCCAACGAGTGAATGGGGCGCATTCATGAGTATTTACTTTCCACCAACTTTCTTCCAGTTTTACCAATACATCATGATCAAGTTCGTGGAAGTTCTCAAAACTATTTTTCAACCACGCGCATAATTTCATCACTATAGGAGTTGCATCCCCCCACGATTCTTCAAATCCGGCCTTATGAATCAAGGCTTTTTCTTTCAGCCCTCCATCAGCTAATTCATCATACCACTTGTGATCCCGAAAATAAGTCATGCACCAGACTCGAACCATCTCGGGTAGTTCTCCACCGTTACAAAACCCATCAATATCTGAACTACACGTGAGCCATTTAGACTTCTCATTTTTGAAGCGATATGGTTCGCATATATGATCACACAGTTGATATGGTACCCCGTTACCTGACCATGGTTTCTCAAGATCCCCTGTCATATTATTATTCAACTCGTATTCGTGCTCCTCGTAAGTCTTGATTTCTTGGATATCAAAAGCAAATAGATTTGTGTCAATCTTAAGGAGATAGTTGAATTCATTGAATCTTTACATAAGGGTGTCTCGAAGTCAAATAAGTTGCCTTTGATATTAAAGATGTCAGCAATATCGTCGGGGTCATCATCTTCATCAGTTTTCATCTTTTGGGATTTTACTATTGCAAGTATGGGATAGTGGATAATATTTAAGAAAAAATTTCTCACTCAATTCGTTCCAAGTGGTGACTGAACCTTTTACTTCATTATCCCACCATTCCCTTGCATGTCCACTAAGCGAGATTAGGAAAACGTGCAACCGAAGTTGATTTTTGTCCACATTAGGAATTTTGATCCATTCCAATATTTTAAGTACTTTTGAAGTGTGGTCGATAACGTCGCCTCCGTCAATTCCATTGAAGGCATTATCATGTAGTATTTTCACAAATTTATCGCCAATCTTAAATTCGGTATTCATGTTGAGCTTACGTGTTGTATCATCCGAACCATGAAGGTCATCTTCAGAGGCGTGTTTTGTCATAGTTCCTGTTTTCGTCAAACGTTCCCTGAGTATAAGAACAAATAATCAGTAGGATGTGCCCTCAGTGAGGAGAACACTAAAAAAAGGAAATTGAATACAAAAAATCATGACTGCTATTGTATCAGGTGATTGATACGCTGTATTTAATTGATTTGAATACACCGTATGGATCTTTTGAAGGTCAGTACGTCGTATTGAGTTTGCAGAATACGCCGTATTGTTTGGAAGAACAGGATACGTTGTTTAGACTGCAGCAATCAATACGCTGTCTGGGTAGAAAGTTTGATACGTCGTATCCAACTGGTAGATACGCCGTATCAGGTGGTCTACCAGAACAGAGTACTTTAGAAAATAATTAAATAATGCAGAAATTTAAATACACAATTAATTAAACAATTAATTTAATACAAACAGAATTTAAACAATTAGATTATTCTAAGCTAAGCTAATTAAGGGTTAGAAATACTAATAAGAATAAAGATTAAACTTTTTCACTCCCCGACAAATGCGCCAAAAACTTGATGTGCTGTCGTGTAGGTTATATTTATTGATTACCAAGTTTTAAATTTATATTTAGCCGACTTATCCTAAAACAACACTTTAACAGGCAGTGTACCCGATCAGATGGTGTTTCATGGTAAGTAGGGTGTCAAACACTAAGAGCGAGGTCGTTAATCTTATATTCTATTAGTATTTTTATTCTAATTAATTAGTCTAGTTAATTCTATGTTATTTCTAATTAATGTTAAACTTATGCTAAATCTAGTTCTATTGATAGGGGGTTTCAGCCTGAGAGACTGGCATGGGTTTAGTGGTGACTTAAATCAATTCATAATAATAATAGCGAGGGAAGAAAGATAATCAAACAGAGATACGCAGAGGATCGTGGGTCGGAACCCAAATGATTGGAAAACTGTATAAGCCGATACGAGAGAAATCCAATTAAGACGCTGAGTTTAACTTTAGTATTGAGAGTGCAGGTTGGGGGGGGGGGGGGGAGAGGGGCAGGGGAGGGGGGATGATTGCTTATCTCGAGGTGGCATATCATTCTTAAGACTTAAGCGGGACTTCTTCCTAAGACATAGACACGTTGAATCCTGTCACAATTAACGCATCCGCATAAAGCAACTTTAGTTTAATTATAATCTATCTTAGAGATTAAAGCAATGGTGATCTTGTTAAACCCTAGCCCATTGGGACTTTACCCACTTGCTGCTTGACGGTATTTTATATACTAGTAGTTCACTGTTTAAGTATTTACCAATTGATTAAGAATGTACTCGTTAGGTCAAAGGGTCACCTGCCTGTCTAACTAAGCTCACTAATCTAAAGGCAAAGATAGGACATTATTTGTGATCCTATTGGTCCAGATATATAAAACACGATATGGAGAGCTATCCCAGTATCTAGATTACTTGGTCAGTCTCACTAGACCCAGTTGAATGATAGGTCGCATATTCAAGCACATAGACAAGTATGAGGTGATAAACATAATTAAACAATCAACGATAAATTAAGCAATCGAGATTAACTTTGTTATTAATTTATCCTAGATAAGGTCTAAACAACCTGAGCTACAACGATCTAAGGAGATCTTATTGGTTTCCACACAAGTATAATCAAACAACCAAGGTAAACTAACCGAGTTAACGAACGATACCAAAAATCAAATGATTACAAGAGTATAGGAATTACACAGTGTCTTCTATGGAATTAGTATCGATGCTTGACCTTGGCTGCTCTTCGTTACTTCAGAAAATCAACTCTTATGTTTATGGTATAAGGAATATGGTTAAGCACACTAAAAACTCATTTTTGAGTCTTCTGATTATAGTATCTGAAATTTAGTGGATACGCCATATTGAGTGAGGTCAATACGACGTATAGGGGTGAATTTCTTAGAGTGCGCGCTACGTTTACAATCAATCAATAATAACTGTCTATAATCACATTTAATGCAGGATCTTTGATTGTTTGACCAACTGGATACGGCGTATGTATTCAACAAGATACGCCGTATTGGGTATTAAACGTACGCGTTTTCTTGTGAAGTCCAGGCGCTGATACGCCGCATCTTCTTTGCTGGATACGGCATATGTAGTCAGAAATAAGCAATCTTTAAATATCATCTTTTAAGCTGCAAAATGTGCGCCTTTTAGCTTGTCTTCCCAATATACTCCATAATTACTGCGATTAACAACTTTAAGCAATTAAGTAACAATTCTTGCAATAATTATATAAAAGTGGGTAATTTACTCGGGATAAATGATGCTATAAAAGTAACATTATTTGATGTCATCAGTGGCACTTCAAGATTTACACCATGAAAGAAAATGTGCGCCTCCTAAGATCTGGTCTAAACAACGAGGAACGAAAGTGCTCAGAAGCTTTTTCCAAATGTTTTCTCAATGTGGGTAATGGTGAAATAGGAGACTAAACAAAGAAGAGAATCAAGACAGCTCTTGGATTACCTGAGTATTGTGTGACTGCCAATGAAACAGGAATGTCAGAAATCATTGATTTCATCTATGATGAAGCCATACTCAAAACACCAACTGCGGGAGCTCTCCAAGAGAAAGCAATCGTGTGTCTAAATAACGATGTCGCAGATGCTGTGAATGCTAAAATTTTGTCTTCCATAGAATGTCAGAGTAGAACATACCTAAGTAATGGAGAAGCTATTCCTATTGGCAGAGAGACAAGTGAAACAAAGATGCTTTACCCAATGAAATACCTCAACACCATCACATTTCCCGGCTTCCTGCCCCACGAGTTGCAGCTAAAAGTGAGATCACCAATTATGCTACTCAGAAATGTAAACATGTCGGGAGGTTTATGCAACGGCACAAGAATGATTGTAAGATCCTTGATGTTGAAGTTAATCGAAGCATAAATCATCACAGGAACAAGAATTGGTGAAAAAGTGTTCATACACAAAATTCCACTCACGCACAAAGATTCCAACCTTTCATTCACCTTCAAACGTACACAATTCCCCATAAAACTCTGTTACGCAATGACCCTAAATAAAAGCCAAGGACAATCTCTTTAAAAAATTGGTGTCTACTTACCGGAACCAGTATTTAGCCATGGTTAGTTATACGTGGCGTTGTCAAGAGCAACTTCACCAGACGGATTGAAAATTCTGATAAACCAATAAAACAATTAGTTACCCCACACCACAAAAATATCGCTTACAAAAACTTCATGAAAAACATTGAAAACACACGATTATCTAACCACGAATGACATCATAAAATGCCATTGAAAAAAGATGGAAACTAAACACCAATCATTAACGCGCTCCCTTAACACACGTAGCTTCTAGCATTTTAGACAACAGATTTACCAACTGCATGGAAAAATGATTGTTAAAGCACAAAAATAAAAAAAACACTACTAAAATGCTTATGATATTTAGGCCCTCACCAAAATAACCACTAAAATGCTTATATTGTTTGCCTGTTCTTAGAATCTAAAGGTTTATCTACCTCCCAAATTATGTAACTTCAATCCCACATGTTTATAAATGATGTTCTTACCTTCAGGTTCTAATCAAATTATTAAATTTATGTATGCAGGCAATCACAGAAAATGTCAGACACCACTATTGCATCCCTCAGAGCAGGACAAGAAAATTACATATTAGAGGCAAAAGTATGCCGAAAATGGATTTCCAAAAGTGTTCTAGACATGAAACAACTGACGTTCTGTTGCATACTAATAGACAAACAGGTAGACAGACCCAAGTTAAAAACACTGCCTTTAACATAAACATTAGCATACTAATAAAAAAATCTGAACTTTGCAGAACAATGCAATTCAAGCGAATATGAACATCAACAACATAGACTACTTTAATCCACCGCTTAAATCAGGGACGGTTTACAGATTCTCAAACTTCATCTGTGAAAAAACAAAGCCATATCATCAAACACTAGAAAATAAAGTAATTCCGAAGTTTGGAAAGATCACAAGATTTGACATTCTCATAAGGAAAGAGTCTGAATTTCTAGAACATCATTTTGAATTCATAGCATACAACCAGCTGGCATCAAAGGTTCCCTACCGAGACGAGACTTCAAAAATGATATATCTAGTGCTAACAGGTAACGCATAGTAAATCTCTATTCCCAAAATGAATATATAATGAACCCACTAACACATAAGGTTAACAGACTACTTAGGATGCATACGGTCTATCAGCGATGTAACACCTTTTGGAGATGCAAACACAGGGCAGAAGTACCGGAGAAAAGTCGACATTGAAAACCTAGAGTAAGCACTCCTCTTTAACAGATAAGTTTTATGCCCCAAACTTATTCTCCAGTACCCATGTAGTTTACATAACACTTACAAATGCAATTACAATCATGTAGTGGAAACATTGTTAAATTTACAATGTCAGATGAACTTGCAAAGCAGTTTAACATAAAACAAAAATAGAAAATATAAATCCCCCAATCATCCTTGATGTCAGCAATTTACAATATGAGATGAACTTGCAAAGCAATTTACAATGTAGAGTTACAAAATACAAAGGTATGTGTTACCACTCAAAATAACATGCTGCTATTTTTACATGTGACAATAACAACATAATGTACAAACATAGATTTACAGCTAACAGCCACCCCTGCAACTCACTACTACATAAATCCACGGATACCAGAGGCTGAATATGCTCACACAGCGTAAGTAAAACAAAGTAACTAAAAATTTTAATGTCCAGATATATCCACACATTGTAGAACTAACGTATACCAATAATCAAATGCAAGTTCAAAGAAAATACAACTTAAACCCACCTCTTCAGATATCCAAGTATCGTTGTGAAGACTCAGAACAAAAAAAAAACAAGGAACAAACAAACGCTGCATACACTGTTGCAACAAAATCCAACAAGTTTTAAGGTTTGTAAAAAAATGAAAACTTTAGTTTAACAACTACATCTATTAATAGCTGAATATATCATGTGGCATGGAGTACGCTTTACATGTGAGGCCACGACCACAGCTGTTAGAGAAAATAGAGACTGAAACTACCCATCATGTAGCCAATGCATCAAAGGTTTAACGCAACAAAATGGGACTTACACCTGTGAAGACCACGGAAAACAAGACCCGCCTACCTATAGGTATGCCCTCAAAGAAAATACACCTAACTAATCACCATTTATTCTTCTAAGCATAACTACATCAACTATAACAACCCAACAATACAAACAGGTACAACTTCAAAGCTACAGTCACCGATACAACTGGTAATGCACAATTCACTGCTAATGCAGAAATACAAAGGAACAAATCAAAGGCAGCTACCCATTGAACTGGTGAACATCATTGGTAAAATACACATCTTTTAATTCCACTTCGCCCCTTCTGCACAAAAAGGAGCAGGCGAGTTTATAGTGGATGACATTCTAGACATCCAACCAGTAATTGAAACTCAAACCACACTCCAAAAACACACATCTAACTACAAACTTACAAAATCTAACAATCTTTTTGGAAAACCATATTTCAACAATAGGTGATGATTTGCACACTTCTTAAATTGATTGATACACTCAAAAATATGCGTGTCATGACTATTATACCCTTAATATGTGCATACTCCAATAAATGATATAGGGGTATAAATGTCAACACACACACAATTTGAGTGTGCAAATCAATAAGTGGAGTGTGCAAATCACCACTCTTCAACAATGCAGGTGCTGACTTGGCAACAAGCTCACTATGACAACCAAGGAATCAAGCAGCAAGGACAAGGTCATACCAGATACTCACCACCACTGTGACACTAAAGCATTATCATTTATTACATACAAGATCATAGTACAATAAACTTAGAACACACAAGAACAAACAACATAAAACAAACACATATCCACGCAACGACACGTGAGCATACTCAACACGGACGTGCACAGACCAAAGCGCCTTTGTTTTAGCACCATAAACAATGTAAACCTACCAAACCCCATGACCAGATTCAGTAGTCCATGTTTCCCTTCAGCTTCTCAATAAAAAGGTTCTTCTTAGCAGCCATCAATTTAAGCTCTCTTCCTAAGATATGCAGCTTCATCAAGTTCCGTGTATATTTCTCCTGACTCTCTTTCATAAACTCAACCATCTTTTTGGGCACAAACCTACCCACCAACACATCCAGCTCATCAACAAAATTGTCCCTTTCTTCCATAACAACAGTCAGACCCATACACAATGCGTTGATCTCCCTTGCCAACCTTTGGTCTTCGCTAATGGCTATGCGACAGTAAAGGATAAACATGGGCTCCCATTCCGATGAATTGACAGACTGACGTAATTCATCGCACCTGGGTAACGCTGCCATTGAGTATGTTTTGTATACTTTGAATGCACAAAACATGTTTTCACCACCCTTTAAATAGGCAAAACACCATCCCTGTTCATTTACACCCTCTTTCCATCATACACCACTAAAAAAACCACAGCCTTTTACTATGAAACAATTGTCCATATCTCCTTTAAATTAAAAATAGTAGACATCAGAAACTTTTTACAAGTTGCTGATACTTTATCAGTCCAATTCTAAAATAGTTGCACTAAAACAATCACTAACAGCAAACAAATTACGACAAAAAACATTTATTGAACATCATATCACACAAAACAACAACACAAACATAAACCGAGTTTACAGACACACATTAAATCCTCTCAATAAATCTATCCTTTTGAAACGCCCTTTTATTTACATCCATCTCCAAGTTTCGCAACTTTCGCAGCCTCCTATCATCCTTCCACAACGTTTCCTTTAAAAACTCGGTTGTCTTAACCACCACAATGACACCCGGTACAACCTCTAGCTCCCGAATAAAATCCATCCTCTCATCATACGCATCTTCCATTTCCCGAAGCAACACACCAGCTCGCCTCTCAAATTCACGATCATCCGTTGCAGAACTTTGGCAATATAAAACCATCATATCCACCCACTCCCATCCACCAACACGCTCCTGCAACGCCGCACACTTCGGCAACCACGCCATTACCCACTCCCTTTACAAAATACAAGTCCACCTATTCAAGAATTAGCACTGCTTAAATAGGCAAAATGAGATACAAGCTTACACTCCATAATTAGCTAAAATAACAAACCACTATGCCACTAACTTACTATATCAACATCTGTCATAACAACTATGTACACAAAATGCAAATTAGTATGCAACCAAATTCACTAAAGTGCACAACATGTGACTATAAAACAACAACATGCATACACCACAAACAATTTTTTTCTTTAGAAAAAGAGATTCCTGAATGATAAGACACAAGAAAAATATGTATTGATTGCTCACTAAAAACATAACATTATAATTTACAAAAAATGATAATACACAAAAAAGTCCTCCCTATTAAACATACATCTTTTATAGATTACATACATTCTAACCCTATAACATAACACTTTCTGCAGGAAATCCACCACATGACATCATAGAAAAAATTGCAGAAACGATCGTCTCAACCATACCGGCCCAAAAGTCTAGAACAGAACCAGCAACAAAAGACAGTGCAACCACCGCAACAACAGCAGAACCAAAACCAAGTACTGCAAAACGGCCTCTTCTCCCTGAACTATCATCAGACGCGAAGAAAAGAAAGGAGACTGAACATGTAAGCTGCAAAATATCAGAAGTCCTTAACATGTAATGCATCCGTTTGTTATGTAATCTGCAAAATAAAAGTTAACATGTAATTTTGAACCATCAAATTATGCAGCCATCAACGTATGTAACTTTTGAAACGGGTAGATATGCAAACCTGCGCACAATACAGATGTAAACCAAAACATCTGATCTTATAACTCAGCCTCTTTGTTTAAGCTTGATAAATTTGTGTGCGTTAGTGGCTCAATTTACTTCTTGGTATTGACAAACTTTATACATCTGCTATAACAGAAACATCGACAAAAACCGAATAACCCCGCTCCGCAGCGGAGCGCGGGTTAAAAACCTAATATTAGCTAGTTCAGTAATAATGTAATATAGATGCCCATCCATGATGATATAGGTCTTGGGTCAAGGCGTGAAAAACATGGATCACTTGGGCTTCACCATAGCCCAACTTATATCTATGAACTATGAAGTAATGAAGATTTACAACTATGTGGTACTTTTTAGTTTTTAACACGCCATAATTGCAATGAAACTTGCAACATAACCATATATCTCAAATAATCAAATTCTTTGCAACAAATAAGCATAATTGCTCGCGCGTGGGCGTTATTTATTTTTTATTTTTTTTATTTTGTGTGGACTTGTTTCTTTGGTCTCATGTTTAGTAGTTTGTTTTTTGTATATGAGCTTATGTGTTGGGCCTCATGGCTCGGGTATTTTTTTATCTAAATAAATCAGTACTTTTGTAAATTTTTTTTATTTTGTGCCGAGTATTTTTTATATATTGCGTATTAAAAAAAACCGAATGGCCCGGCCCAAAATTTATGTGTTGGGCCTCATGGCGCGGGTATTTTTTTGATCTGAATAAATCAATACTTTTGTAAAACAATTTTTTTATATTATTTTGTGCGCGTTTATTTTTTTGGTCTCATGTTTAATAGTTTTTTTTATTATATGGGCTTATGTGTTGGGCCTCATGTAGCGGGTATTTTTTTATCTGAATAAATCAGTATTTTTGTAAATTTTTTATTCTATCCCAATTCCATTTGTCCTGAGAATCATTAAGACTCACCGTTAGCAGCAGAGCCTTCAGATTAACCACTTGAGTTTTTTCTATTCCATCTCTCGGGATCCTACGAAAAGATTCAGTTAAACTGAGATGAGAAAGCTTATGACCCACTGTAATCAATCTACAAGTATCAAGAGCATATGCTCTATCGGAAATGCAGTCCTTAGAGCTTACTAACCCTTCGCGCATACCTCTATTTCCCAAAACATAGTTCGCGAAGAAAACACGCGATTCTGTGCCTAAGTCCTATTTCATGAACTCTGAGCACACATTAATACCATTATTTTCTAAAATCTTGGATTCACCTATTTATTAGCTGATGTTACCATCAGGAATAATGAAGAATGATAATAGCCCATCCATGATGATATAGGTCTTGGGTCAAGGCGTGAAAAACATGGATCACTTGGACTTCACCATGACACACTTTATATCACATGAACTATGAACAGTGAATGAAGATTTAACACTATGTGTGTACTTTTAGTTTTTAACAGGGATGAGCGCCGATCTCGACGTGCAATGAACGCATGCAACTATAATCAAATTCTTTGCAAACAAATAAGAAATGATTTGCGTCGCAGATTTGCTTTGCTGCGTGGGGGTCAGTGTTGTTTTTATTTATTCTTGTTGGGCTTTATTTCACTGTGTATTTATTACCATAAAACCTACATAAAAAATGTGGCTGATCATGGAACTTATATAACATTTGATGAAGTAGAGTTTTTTCATAAGTGCTAGTAATCAAACTCGAGTACAAAATTTTAAGATCTAAGACCTCCAAAGATTGTTTTCCATAAATTGGTTAAATTAATATTAAGAATCCTATATAAACTGGTTAAATTAATATTGTTTTCCATAAATTTCGCTTAATATCATGCGATAATAACCATTTACATTGATGAATCGATGTTTGTTTTTCACACCCACAAACATACTTCCACTCTATAACTTTCTCTTATCTACTCATGTATCATTCTTCAATCATAAGAAATTGCTAAAGAAAAACAGACGTAGAACGTAAATATGAAAGAAAAAAGTTTGTAGTGTTGACAATGAAACTATACAACCGAAGAAGGGAATTTTAAAACCAATTATTTCTTATACATTGGAGATGAAGCTATTTCATCACTAGAAAGTAAATATGATCAATTTAGATTAAGGTATCTTTAGTTTACTATTTGATATTGAAAATTTTAAATCCATAGATAATAACAAGCTAAAAAGGTAGTTGTTTGAACCTTAAAAGGTCTTTAAGCCATATAATATCAATTGTTTAGGTATTAACGTTATAGATTACTAGAGATTTTTAGAGAGGTTATACATGTGAAAAATTGATACATAGGTTGATATACTTAATCAAATTATAAATTTAAACTCTTTCTGTAATACTTATATAGCGTATAGAATAATGTTAATCATTTCAGAAACAATTTCTAGAGCAGAATAAATTATAGTATTTCAAAGCTAAAACTAATTAAAAGTTATCAACGATCTAAAATGTCACTAAAAGATTAGATTTATTGACTTAATTATCGATTGTAAATGAAATATTATACTATATTGATTTTGAGAAACTAATTAAACGATGTTTCGACAGATAATTTTGAAAAAAAGGCCTCATCTTAGGGCTTTGCTTTAGGCCTCCGAGGAGGTTGAGCCGCCCCTGATAACAACTTGAAAAGAGTAGAAACGTAGAACAACATGTGTTCAGGTGCCTGTATGTTGCGCCGGGATGATTCTTGTTAGTGTCAATATTCGTGTAAGTTTCTTTTTAAAACATAGGTATTGTAAATTGAACTTGCGACTTAAAATTTGTATTTACGAAATTTAAACCTGTGTTAACTGTTGATTAGCGAGATTGAGAGTAAACTCGTAAAAAAATGAAACTTAAATGGAAGGTGTACGTAAATATAATTAATTACATACCGGAAGGGATAGTTTCTGTGTTTACAAACTAATGCATATACTGAGAGTGTCAAGAGTCCGTTGAAGATACTTCTTGATGACGCGCCGATGATTATGGAAGATCGGTGTATGGAGTAGGTAAAGGATTTTGGGTAAGACGCTACAATGTCTTCCAAATCATAGTAAAAGTTTGGAAATGGTAGTCTAGGATAATCTTCTCTAAAAGGTGCCTCGTGAGGGATAAGTTGAGATGAAAGGGCCGAGTCATAAATCGGACCCATATAATGTTTAGTGCCTGTTTGCAAACTCACATGGCGAAGTGTCGAGTTTGGAGCAGAAGTTAATGTGTTAAGCACATTGGAAAGCATTTTAGAGTTGCATGAGATGTTTAGTTCTTCACTTTCATTTACATTAATAGCTAACCAAAAGACATGAGTGATTTGAGTGGCGAGTGGTGCAAGGAGTTTGCGCGTATTTTCTATGTTTAGAGTGTCTAAAGTGATGTATTTGTCGAGCAGCGAGGATGGAAACCAAGTAGGTAATAGACGCCGTGATACACCATAGACTTTCCAAGGACCACCTAGCGCCGTGGGCTTCTTTAAGGCCTCGGTTAAGGCCACACCCACCATGCCAGTGACCCCGGCGATAAGAGCTACCGGTGAATTATAGTTTGCTTGAAACATTTTGTGTATCAAAGAAAACGAGAACAATGGAAAGATGTGAAGATATTAATGAGGCAAATGCTGAACTAATAATATAAGGTTAAGCAATTAAGGTTCTTTGAATTTGTTTGCAATACTAATCTATTGAATTATTGAACTACTCCATATTTTAATACTCCACAAAATAGAACACTGACTAATAAAATTATTGTCTCAAAGGTCAAATATTCGACTTTTTTCTTTATTACCAAATACAATATTTTTATAGTACTACTGATATATTATTATTAACTACAAGAAAATTTTATTTGTATATCAATATCACTTGAGTTGAGATGGCAGAGATGCTCTTTCTATGAAACTTAATTTATATAGTAGTTGTTTATATCATGGAACTCAGATATAAAATGGAGTTATGTACTATTTGGAAAATAGACCATTGAAAAACTCTCTTAGAACATGCTTCATACTTGAATACTTTCTTGACACATTTATAAGACCCGCTGATGATAATTCTTATTAGCCTATTAGGTGCTGCTTAACACTTTAACAGGTTCACTGATGATATGATGAGCAAAATGTATTGCTAACCCTCCAAGGAAATATGGATCTAATTGGGTTCTTGTCACTATAGCCCAATCTAAAGTTACAAAATTTGCAACTATCAACAATGGCCAGATTCATCAACAAAGATCAACTTATAAATGATTATAACACATATTTTAGATGCAATTGCAAAAATTAATCATTTTCCGTTTAACTTTTTCAATTTCATTTGAATTGTGAAGCTAAAACTATGTTTTATTTTTTCTTTCTACTAGACCTCTTCCCTATTAAGTGATGTGCATTTCTACGGCAAATATATCACATAACTTTTTAAGTCTTCAAATACTACCTGTTAACTATAATAATTAAATTAAGCTTGCATATATACCATTTGGTTTTGATACGATTTACTGGTTAATAAAGCTTACCTGTTTTTACAATATACATTATTAAAAACTTTGTCCAAAACAATATTCATATCACTACTACCTATAAAGGAAAGAGTTAATTACATGTTTCATCCTTGTGGTTATAGCCAAATTGCATGTTTCATCCTAGTAAGTCAATAAATACACTAGACGTCCTTGTGGTTGACCCAAATGGGTTGACCGGTCCTTTGACATTTTTTCCATCCATTTAGGAGTTAACGGCAAGGGCATTTTAGTCCTTTCATGCCCAAATAAACCACAAGGACCAATTATGTAACAAACTTCCTTTTTTTAGTTTTTTAAAAAAAATTGCATCTAATTTTTTATTATTAATTTTAATTTATTTATTCTATTTATTTAACTTTTTCTTTTTTTATAACAAAATTCATTATAAACCATTAGGAGTTAAATATGCTGAGTTTTTTTATATTTGTACCTTATATAAAAAATTAACTCCTAAAGGTTTAACTCCTAAATATAAATATAAAGTACCTTATAGTAAAGTATAATGAAGAATCTAGTTATAATATTCGTGCATGCACAAGTTTTTTTTAAAATTTTCGATAATGTTTGTTTATTTATTAAAAAAAAAATGTTAAGGACAATGAAGTACTCGAACAAACCATTTGTAGTTCATTTCAAAGCCACAAGCATGACTGGTAAATCAAATCGTTGAAGACGTGATACACCAGCAAACAAAGAATAAACTATAAAGGACTTACTAATTTCATCGTCTATTTCAAAGATTTCCTCGCATCAAAGTGATTGTAACTATTGTCCATTACATATTCAACTAGAAAATATCTTGATAATTCTATCGACATGTTTGCTAGTTTTAGAGCATCTCAGCCATCTAGAGTATTTTCACCCTCTCTTACTTCCGCCTCTCCTCAGCATGAGTGAACACCAGTCCCTCTTGATTTGATGAAATATATCTTATTGCAAAAGTAGAGCTCTATATATTCTATACCCGTAAAACTTTACCCCTCAGACCCTCCCTTTAGTAAATGATCTGATATCTAAAACAAACAGCTTCTGCTCTAGACTTATGGTCTCTTGTAATCACCAACGCCTTTACTGCTGCCCCGCTATTTAATTTGCAGGTTGCACTTCAACATTGGGAGGATCATGTGACATGATAGAAAATAGGTGAAAGAAACATTAGATAAACGATAAGGTTTAATTCAATGGAATTGTACGATGTCGGATCGAGCAACTTCTTGTGGCTCTAGATGTTCACCATGATTGTCAATACTCAAAAAGATCATCTTATAAGCCAAACCCAAATAGAATAGGCGAATTACAAACTAAAAATATGCAAACATATAGGTACCATAAACAACCGTCACGATGAACTCTTTTTTAGTTGTATACCTATCTAGAACTTCATCATGACAAATATAATATCTATTAGATACTTATAATAAACCATTTAGCACATGCAACATTAAATGTCCCAATAGCAAAAGCTAATTCCCAAAATCATGTAAGCTAATAGAATGATATGTGTTTCATGAGTAACCAGTTTCCATCATTCTATAACGGCGATGAACAAATTTAACAAAAAGGGTAACTATCAAACTACAATACAATCTAGTTTAATTTTATATTGTTTTGACTTGTAGCTTGCAAAGGGCTCTCGACACAAGCCATATATTTTACCTTTTGTATATCGTAATGAAATTGCTAAACTACACGTACAAATGCTATAATATACCAGTTTTAATAACAAAAATTCATAAATATGTATTATATATTACTCATATTTACTAAATTTTATTATCTGCCAAGATCAAATACCCCTATTTTCAACCAAGGTTGCCATCCGTTCTATTGAAACTTAACTCCGTGATCCTATCTCATTATTTTTAAACCAAGGTTTCCATCCATTCTTTGTATTTTCTTATTCTTTTAAGATCTAGGAATGGTATGGCATGTGCACTTCGTAAGTTAATTTAATAGGCCGTCATGGTTACTTCAAGTTTTGCAGCGCATCTTCATACAGGGGAGCTAGTAGCTGTAAAAGTGCAAAGGCATGTTGTGTCATCTTCTCTGACCCTTGATGCCTTGTCATTTAACATGATTGGGGGCCAATTAAATAGATTTAAAATGGTAAAGAAATCAGATTTAGTTTTATTGCATCCATTCCCTATATGATAATGGCGACTCCCTAATCTTAGCCGATAAAAATCATTTTAACAATACAAAAACACCAAGAAACTAATTATATGCGACTTAAAACACAACCTTTTCCTGCTCAATCTTGACGATGTCAAATGAGATTTAAGATAGACCAGGATAACGATGTTTTAGGAAAAGAAAAAGACTTACAGCTCGATCAGCTAATGAATCCCTCTTGTAGCCATCTGCCATTAGGTATTAACCGTACCCCAATAGGCTTTAGCCGCGGTCTAATTTGGGTGAGATAAATTAGGTTTTGTGTGAACCTTTCTACGCCACACATGAAACTATGTGTTTCTGAAAATTATAAACACTAACCCCCACTCGAATTCCACTTACACAAATACCACTTAATCTAAACATCTTAAGCCACTCAGCCGATCACATCATCAAAATTCTATAGTGGTCATTGTACACTACACACCGCGTGCTCAACCAATATCACCCAAAACTAACCCGTTTTACCCAATGTTATACACATGGTATTATTCACCAATTTTACCCGTACCTAACTCGCCTAGCATTAGAAATGCATAGGTACAGCAGAGTCAGTTTTCAATCTATGTTATAAATATCTTGTATAATTCATCACTTGATGTTTTTTCAGGTATATTTTAATTTAACATTGTGTCTTTAATGGTATAGACTCTTAAATATTTGATTGATTACTTACTGAAAAAATATATCAATCTGTCTTTAAATTCTGATATTTTTCATAGATAAGATTAAACCCCAGCACGCACGACATGTTTATTCCATGTGTTCAATATAAAATTTAGAGAATATTTTTAAACAAACTATAGATTTCATAAAGAATTATACACATATAGCATATTGTTAACCATTACCTTGTCAAATGTGCTCACTTTTCCGTTTCTTTCTTCTCGAATTTCCTGTCAGCATGTGGTTTATGAATCGAGTTGTATCCTTGTATTGGTGTTCTAATGCCTGTTTTGTGTAATAGAACCACTTATTAACTACATATCAGACAAAATAACCTTACATTTCTTAAATATAAAATTTACTCAGATTCTATGTTATATCTAATATATATTTTTGTTCGAGAAATTTACTTGATGTATGAATGACATTGACTCTTGGAAAACAACCAAGTGCATTTGCCTGCTTAATTATCGAAAATATAGCAGGAATAGTGGCCTGGCTTGCAACAATAGCAGCTAATGTCGCAATAACAAACATCAACCAGTACATACCATCTTCAAAATCACCAAGATGTATATTACTTCAAATTCAGTAAACGATATTGAATTCGATAATCATGAAACGAAAATTTGACACATTTTCAGCTTCAACCTGCCATCCAAGCTTCATAGTGTCTTTCTAGTCTCTTTTTTTAGCTCCACAATATCCAATAAATGGGACTATTATTTCCAGTATCAAACAAATCACTGGTTAACTCATAGCATCCCTACATTATATATTCTGCCATATTTTAAGGACTTATTGCATAAAAAGGTAACCCACATTTGTACAGTTTCTATTATAGGTAACCAATTTTCGTTTAGCCACGAAAAGCTATCAAAGTCTCAAAATGTATACTCATATTTTTTATCTCACAAAATGATGACATGGCCTACACGTATAAAGCTGACTTTTTTTCTCGAAGGGGATATGACGTGACGCCTAAACCAGTTACCTCTTTTAATCTTGGTGGTTATTTTGCTGGCCTAAAATAGGTTGCTTACCCAAAGCAAAAATCAGACTAAAGTTGGTTATATATATTCTAGATATATATTCATACATCAACCTTCCATATTTGACTTACAATACTACTTAGTGTTATGAGTTTTTGTATCATTTAAGTACCCATAAAAACACTCTTACATTTCTTGCCCCGTAATCAGTAATCCAATTTAACCTAACCCATTTTGACCCAACACCAGGTTTATCACGTTTGACAATCAAAACATTTGCTCTACATCTTTATAAATACGACTTTGATTTTAAAGAGAAGTGAGTTGTGTGAAAAATAAGATTTTGAGCAGAAAGGTCATGTTACCAATGACTTGAAAACCACATGGAATTAAACTAACCTATGCCACATCATATTCTTAGCAGTGATAAAAAAGTTTATTGAAACATAAACAAAGCAGTAATGAAGTTGGCTTCAAAGATGTTTGTAAAAATGGTCAATGTTATACCTTATTCAATTATTGAACCTCTCGTGTGGGATATAGTCCATCCAATATAATCTTCTTTATCTTCATGTCATGTACCAGTTGTTACTTCATGCGCAAATGCTTTGAACTTGATCCTGTCAAGTTTAACTTTTAAAACAGTGAAAGATGTAACTAAAGTACTAAACTCTTGGAACAAACACAAACGCAAAAAATCCATGACAATGATCACCGAATATGGAATTACCAAATTTTATAAGCAGCATGGCCAGAAGTTCACTACAAACAGTGTTCGAGCCAGTAAACATATATAATGATTAAAAAATCTGCTAAATGCATATTCAAGAACAATATGAAAATGAGACAGGCATAAAGCACCAAAAAGGCAGAGAGTACACATGGGTTTCGAGATGCTGTGAGTGAAATCTTATACAGAGGATGGCGGCCAAGGCTTGCATAAGCAACATAATAGTAAGAGACGCACTAATAAATCCATCAAAAGCTAAAATGACCTATAATAAATCCATCAAAAGCTGACTGTATTAATGATGCTTAAAAAATAAAATGAGACAGTAACTAATTGACCTAATTTGATTAATGGTTAGTCATACGCCCATAGATGCTATTGTGTGCCTCGTTTCGGAATGATTAAGTTTTTCTATGTTTATTTTTGGGCACGTTTTGAGTTTGAAATTTTGGTTGACCATAACTTATTATCCTTAAATAAACACATAAGAAGGGGGTACATAGTTATAGTTACTTATATTATTTGTACATTTTATAGGTACAAATAGGGGCATAAAGTCCATACCGTGCAGATGGGTTTTCTTCTCACAGGCAAGGTCCCCTGGTTTAAGTATACGCTTGAAATGAAACAAATGATAAAGAGATTTTTGTCTAGAATCTAGTATCCACATTGCGTGTTTTCTCAATGATCACGCCTAGTGGGAAAATATTTTTCTAAGTTTTGTGCTTGTACATATAAGACAAATCGAAGTTTAAAACCATATTCAAACATTGCTTCCAAACACCCTTACTCTTGAAATCCAAAAATATTGGTGTATGATTTGTTCATAATCATAAGTTAGTAACTTTGTAAATTATTTAAAGAATGAACCCTCAAAGTCCTAATAAAGCACACTTGTAGACTAACTTGAATCGATAGGACCAATAATTTAATAAACAAACTGGTAATTTTTAAACTAATTCATACCTATTAATATGTACTCATTCTGAGTAAAAATCCAACAATTTGAATACGAGTTTATCAAGTATTTGGGAAAAACAAAAAAGTAAATCGAATTAGCACATCAACCAAAGTAAAGAAAAAAACAATATCAAATCAATCAAAAGAAAATTCGATCCAAAGTATTAGGTTGTTGATAATTAAGAAGTATGTTTAATAAATCAAAAGAAAATTTGTACCATAATTGTTGAATCGCTTATTCCGTAACACACAGTCCATGGGGTTACCGGTTCAACCGGTTCGATCATCGGGTCAACCCGGTCGGTCGAGTCACCGGGTCAACCCGGTCTTCCACAAAAGTTGAAAAACATTAAAAATAGAAGTTCTTCGAGTCACTGGGTTATCGGTTCAACCGGTTCGATCACCGGGTCAACCCGGTCTTCCACAAATTTTTTTTTTATATATATTTGGAATAATAAAAAAAAGTGTATATATATATATATATATCGAAAACCAGGTTGACCCGGGTCACTTCAAACCCGACGGGTCTAATCGGATTTTGAAAATATAAAAAACGGTTTAATTTGACCTATTTTTTCGACCAGAACCAGTTGAACCGTCTGGGTCAAACCGTGTTTCAAAATATTATGTTTAATCTCTAAACCATCAAACTTTTATTATTTTTCATTTATAAACATAAATTTTTTTTATCACTACAACTATTTACCGCTAGGAATTTTCGGCACTATGCGCGAGTATTCGTCTTGTATTATGAAGTTTAGGTTGGGTCTCTTTCTTTCTAGACGTTTTTACAGTTTCAACCCAAAACTATAATGTAATACCTATCATGTACACGTGTATTTTATTCTTATAAGCATATAAAAACAAATTTACAAAAGGTTTTACCAAATTGAGAAATAATTAGACTTTTTTTATTAAACATCTTTATAAACAATTAATTATAATAATTTATTTTTTACTCAATAAGGAATGATTTGATTTTTTGAAATAAAAATCCCACTTTACGTTTTCCTTTACTATACAAAAGATATGCAACTCAGTGTTCTTAAACGTGTATGGTGGATGTTCAAGTTTTTTTACCTCATAACATAAAAAAAAAACACACACACACACGCCTGAATACACGACGACGCTTGGTAGCGCATCGGTGGCGACTGACTGCAAGTGGTCGGCACGTGGACGGTGTATAGTGGCTTAGATTATTCGTGAAACCCCAAGTTGCCATATGTAGTTGTCGACAAAACCACCATTCATTGTCATCCCCGGTTTACTGGCCGTTGTTGTCGTCGCCATTTCCTACCAACAATCGTCTTCCGTCGCCACTGTCAGTCGTCACTGCTACTAGAGCAAACACTTCGGGATTTTGTAGATTTGAATATTTAAGGCTCGAATTGTTATTGTTGGTGAGTGACTGAATATGGGGGTTTGAGTTTTATTTTTATTTTTGTCTTGTGTTCAAATAGAGAAGAAGATTTTGGGATGCCATTGTTGTTATCTTGTTTGAGATACTGGGACATAAAGGAATGAGTAAATTACATGGTTCGTCCCTGTGGTTTGGGCGAAATCCCTACGCCCATCCCTGATCTTTTTTTTTGCCTCGTCCATCTTTATAATGAAACTACATACCATCGTCCATCCCTAACTCCAACGGTCAAATTTTTTTCGTTAACTCCATTTTAGCCCGTCCCAAGTGGGGGCATTTTGGTCCTTTCCTTTTTATCTCGATTCTATAAGTAAAATTTAATGCCCGTCGTTTCATTTCACATCCTCATTAACATTTCCCTCTTTTACAGTTAGTCTCTTCATAAGTTTTATCAAATCATCTAAAAGCCCTAATTAGTAAAACTGTGAATCGTATGCTAGTGTGATGTCTATACCATTGTGGACGTTGCGATCTACCCAAGAAGATGTTGATCTTCGTGATTTTTATGGTAGTTTTTTTTTCGTTTCTTTGGTTCAAGTATGTGAATAAGGTGTCATTACTATGTAAATGAAAGATTGTATGTGTGCATGTTTG
This sequence comes from Tanacetum coccineum, assembly GCA_026074375.1. Lineage (NCBI taxonomy): Eukaryota > Viridiplantae > Streptophyta > Magnoliopsida > Asterales > Asteraceae > Tanacetum > Tanacetum coccineum. The sequence continues at coordinate 74,766 of BQNB010014420.1, forward strand.
ATTCTTATCTGATTCATTTGTCACCATCATTATGTTTTGTTACTAGAAATCCTTTTTTATGCAAGTCTTTTTGTTCTTTTTCAGGGGAGAACAATGCTCTATTTTCATTGAAGATACACTATGCAGGCATGTTTACAAACCCCCCTAACAGGAGCTATGTTAATGGAGATTTTTGTTTTTTTGACTGCATTGATATTGATGAATTTTCAGTCCTTGAAGTATCTGACATGGTTAACAAGTTAGGTTATAGTGATAAGGTTACCATGTTTTATCATTTACAAAAGCCAGGTTGTGATTTGGATAATGGACTACACACTTTAAGAAATGACTCTGATGTATTGGCATTAGGAGAGTATGTTAGACTTGGGAATAGAGCAAGGAGAGTCCTGTGT